>PVIW01000059.1:0-203284 GCA_004026585.1 Noctilio leporinus
TCCTCCTACCTTGTTCTTCTTTCTCAAGATTGTGGTGGCTATTCGTGGGCGTTTTTGGCTCCATATAAATTTTTGAAGTATTTTTTCTATTTCTGTGAAGTCTGTCATTGGTATTTTAATTGGGATTGCATTGAATATGTAGATTGCTTTGGGTAGTATGGACATTTTAATGATGTTAATTCTTCCCATCCACGAACATAGACCATGTAATATTGGTGCAAAATCACTCATTTAGTTTTCCATTCACTTGTCTAACAAAATTTTATTGAGGATCTTCTATATGTAATGTTTTATGACACCATTGAGATGATTAAACATTGAATTGACTGTGTTTGGAATGTAACAGGTGCTCAGTAACTATTAGGCATCTTTCCGGAAAGCGGTGGGAATAAATGGTTATGGAAAACGTCCTACTCTGGTGGCTTATGTAAAGAAAGCCAGTTGCCTGGGAGGAGATTTTCTTTGTTATCCAGGGATGGGCTACTCTAGGAGTATTGCTTGACAAACTCTTTGGATGGCTTAAATGTAGAGATACATGTACGAGTATATCTTCCTGTTAAATCAGTCTGAAGAAAGATAAGATGGAGTCTGTTCAAATACTGGTATCCACTAAGTCAATTTAATTAAAAAAAAAAAGATTTTTATTCATTTTTTAAAAAAGATTTTATTATTTTTCAGAGAGGAGAAGGGAGGGAGGCAGAGAGGGAGAGAATCAATGTATGGTTGCCTTTTACCTGCCTCCAGCCACGGACCTGGCTGGAGACCTGGCTTGCAGCCTGGTTATGTGCCCTGGCTGGGAATCGAACCAGCAACCTTTGGGTTCGCAGGTCGGCGCCTTATCCACTGTGCCACCAGCCAGGGCCACTGATCTGTAATTCTTTATTGTGTCGGCAAGAAGAACCAAGTTTCTGGCAGTTTCTTTAGTAACAGGGTGATGCCCAACCAACTGAAGTCATACCAGTCAAGGCTCAGTGTAATTTTTAAGGTGGAGATGCATTAAAGGACTGGATGAAACTTGTAGTATTGAGAAGAATGAACTACTTATAATCAGTAATTCTCTTGATTACATCATCTCAAAGGAAAAATACATGATTCAATATCACAACATCAAGGAACATAATTGTTAGACTTTGGAGTCATCCATAGATTTATTACTTCTCTTAAGAAGAAGCCTCTGATGGCCAGTGGAAGAAAGAGTACAAGTTTTGGTGGGGGTTGGGTGCCTTCTATACTTACCAGTGTGGCAGATAAAACATTCTTAAGGTCATGGAGCTATTTAAAAATTTTATGTCATAGGGAAAACTTGAGCTCATTGGTTTTAATTTCTTTATTCCTCCTCCATTATATCTCTAACTTTTAAAGTTTTTTTTTTTTTATCTTAATCTTTTAGGAGCCATTGGATTAGAACATAAGTGACTCTTAGGAAATGACTTATTCATTTTTATTTATTGACAAGAGTTGATTGTCACAAAGAGACTGGCCAGACAGAGTTGTTGTGAAGAAAAACAGGTGAGGGAGCAGAAAGGGGTGGTTTCAAGGGAGGCTTTCTCTGTAGGCATTTACCACCACATGATCTAATGGGGTGTGAGTTTTCTTCCTGTGTTATTGGTGGTAGAAAAACCTCTATACAACATTGAAAGCAATCATAATTGAAGCAGTGCATGGTTGTGAATTTTACTGTGAATTTTATTATTTTTGCTTTTAGTATTGTGTGGTGACTCTTTGACCTTTGAGGGGTCATGTAACTGGTAAAAACGTGGGGTTGGTTAAATGCAAATGGAAAGCAGATCCCTGACTGACCGACCAGGTTCGGGCTGTATGCAGAAAGGCTCATGGCTCCAGAGTTGTCATAGACACGTAGAACAATAAATTACTATTCCATCAAGGTTGTCTTTTGTTGTCAGAACACTTAGCATAAGTCAGAAATGGTAGGCTATACCTGAAAAGAACAAAATACCATTAAATATAATAAATCAGCACTTAAAATGATAACTACCAAGGCCATCTCAAACAGGCATATTCTTGTATTTGACTAAACTTGTAAAAAAAAAAAAAAAAATAAAGTAAGAAAGGAAGTACCAACAAACAAAAACTCACTCCAGCAAACCTAGGTTGATTTGGATGTTCTTTCTAACGGGAAAAATCTGAATGAAACTAACGTGCTTGGCCCGGAGCGCAGGGCCTCCTGGAGAGTGTGTGGAGTTAGGGACTAGGTGCAAGAATATATAGATGTGACTAAGTAGAGGCTTGTGTGGAGAGTAACTTCTGTGCAGGTGGCGAAAATCAGCTACAGTCGAAATACTCTTAAAAATCCCCACAAAGTGCAGATGTAGACTGTCAGGCAAGGGGCCTAGAGGGCCTAAGAGGGCCAGTTCCTCCCCAATCATTGCTTTCCCGTTGTTGAACCAATGATGAGGCATTAGCTGTATTCTTTTAGAGACTGAGGCGGAATAAGAGAGGACTACGTTTTGTTTTAGTTTTGGAAACTGCCTTTCATTAGGTCCACGAGTAAAACGGCCTTTTTGCTTTTTGGTGGGCAAATGAGAAAAGGCCTTTGTTTTACAAGGAAACGCTGGGGTACCCGGGATGTTTGAGAACCAGGTTTTTCTCAGAAAGTGAGAATTCTCAGGGTGAATTAGAAGTTTGTGATTCTGTTACCTATAGGCTGTGCCTCCTGCAAACTTCTCTTGGTAGCTTGAGTCAAAGGTGGTGCTCTGAGAAATGCAGGGGAGTCAGTCCAGTGTTTCTAAGAATGTCAGCGATAATTTTGCAATTTTTCTTCATTTAGATTTAGTGACATTCTCTTCTTTTCACAGATCACACTCTGTAATTATTGTGTATCAATCCCGTCTCCTGATCAGAAATGGATAAGGTGTAAAGAAATACAGGTTGACACAGTATACATATGACATCTTTATGGGACACCCCAGAGTATTTTGACAGAAAATTTAGTATATAATAGGAACAGTCTTTCTCTTTAGAGTGTTAAAGGCCGGTGGAAATTTTTGCTGTATCTGAATGATTAACAGAAATACAAAGAAATGTTTTAAAGGTAGTGGCTTATCTTCAAGTAGAATATAAAATACCCATTTTTAAGAGTGTTTATTAAATGTCTACGTGAATACATAACTGAAGAAATAAGAGCCACATGACCTAATATAGGGCTATAAAATTTGAATTCCAGCCCTGGCTGGTGTGGCTTAGTGGATTGAGCTCTGGCCTGTGAACCAAAGGGTCGCTGGTTTTGATTCCCAGTCAGGGCACATGCCTGGGTTGTGGGCTAGGTCCCCAGTTGTGGGTGTGTGAGAGGCAACCACACATTGATGTTTCTTTCCCTCTCTTTCTCCCTCTCTTCCCCTCTATCTAAAAATAATAAAAATAAAATCTTTTAAAAAATGTTTTAATCAATTAATTCTGTTTAAAGTCACATATATCTATAATGTTACCAGTTAGAATTATTCAGAAGTCTATGGCTTAATCCTTTATTTCCAGTGCAGTACTCACAAGCCTCAGTAATTATCCAGCCACAGAAACCTGTAAGAGGTGGTGGTCATCCTTGCCTGATGCTGTTGATCTGCAGTGGTTGTGACCTACTTTTAAGGGACTGATAAGGGGGGTGTCACAGTATGTATGTTTAAGGTTACATTTAAAAAGCCTTCCAGTGTTTCCATCACTTCCTTGTTGTTTCCATGGAAGCAGAATCACTGTCGTCAGCAGGAGTCCGTTTCAACTGCTGGCTTGAGTTCTTGATTCTCCGTTCCTATGGAGACTGCCTAGAAAGCAGCAGAGCTACGGAAAGTTTCAAAAAACAGTGTTTGATCACAAAACACGTTTTTAACTCTAGCTTTACGGTTTTAACTCTAGCTTTAATTAGGTGTTTCATAATTTGGCATTTCTGATTTTCAAATTATTTTAGGAGGCAAGTTGATGTCTTTGAATAAAGCAAAATTTGAAGTTTTATGAAAACTTTCTTACACTGAGTGAAAAAACTAGCCACAGTTTCTGTCAGAGTTGAGCCTCAGAGGAATAAAACATTCTAAATGGGGATTTAAGTTAGAGCTTAACAGGCATAATAACCTGAAATGAGAAGAGTGAATGGTAGAGTCCATAAACAGTAAACTCAAAACCAAGGGGCTAGTAGTGTGCAGAAATGGGGAAGGTTTCTTATTTAAGTGACAAACATCATCCTCAAAATCTGTTATAATTAGGTGATTTTTGTAGATTATTTTCATTTTTCAACTGAGAAAAATAAAACCCTTGGGTGTAGACATTAAGTAAGTTTAAGGACAGAGGCAGGAAGCATACTGATATTTTAATTGAGGTTTCAGGAGACTTAATAGATTGTTCCACAGGTAAAAAGCAATAGAGATTTTTTTCTGTTACCAAGACCGATTACATTTGTGAATGTCTCATAAAGGAGAGAAGAGATGAAATAGTATTATGTAAAAACTGAAAGCAAACTTATTTAGCAAAATTACAATAACAGCTTGATTGCAGTTTTTCTTTTAAGGTCTGAATTTAGTCAGGGTTCTTTGGTTTGCATGTGAAAAATCTATATTTGAACTACCTTAATGCAAAGAATGGCAGGAATGTAGGTTCAGTTGAAATTGGGAACCCCAGTCAATGAGGATTTTGTTTTTTGTCTCTCATATATGCTTCTCAGTCAAGTTTCTTTCAGGTTAGCTGTTTGCTCATTGGCAGAAACTTGGCTGCTGGAAGTTCCCATTCTGCTTATTTCATTTTCTTGTGTGTGTGTTTCTTTTCTTTTTCCTTCTTAAAAATATATTTTATTGATTATGGTATTATAGTTGTTCCAGTTTTTCCCCCTTTACCCTCTCCACCCAGTACCCCCCCCCCCCCCATTTCTTCCAGCAACCCCTCCCTCTTCCCTTAGTTCATGTTTATGGGTTGTGCATGTAAGTAAGTTTGTTCTTTGGCTACTCAGTTTCCTGTACTGTTCTTAACATCCCCCTGTCTATTTTGTACGCACCAATTTGTACTTCTTAATCCCTGCACCTTTTCCCCCGTTGTCCCCTTTTTCCTTCTCAAATAATAACCCTCCAGTGACCTCTATATCTATGATTGTTTATTCTGCTTGTTTACTAAGTTTGTTTCTTAGATTCAATTGTTGATGATTGTGAATTTATTGCCATTTTAACATTCATAGTTTTGATATTCTTTTCCTAAAATAAGTCCCTTTAACATTTTATATAACAGTAGCTTGATGATAATGGACTCTTAGCTTTAGCTTATCTGAAAAACACTTTATCTGCCCTTCCATTCTAAATGATAGCTTGCTATATAGAGTAAGCTAGGTTGTAGGTCCCTACTTTTCATTACTTTGAATATTCCTTGCTAGTCCCTTCTTGCCTGCAAAGTTTCTTTAGAGAAATCAGTTTACAGTCTTATGGGAACTCCTTTGTAGGTAAGTATCTGCCTTTCTCCTGCTGCTTTTAAGATTCTCTCTTTGTCTTTAACTTTTGGTATTTTAATTATGATGTGTCTTGGTGTAGTCCCCAACTTTTTGGCACCAGGGAATGGTTTTGTGGAAGACAATTTTACCACAGACTGGTTTTGATATTATTCAAGCACATTACATTCAAGCTCACCTCCTGTGTGTGGCCCGGTTCCTAACAGGCCAGGCTGGTATTAGTCCAAGTCCTGAGGTTGAGGACCCTGCTTTAAGAAGAGATGCCTGAGAATCCTGCAGTTTCTTCACCACCCCCAACTCCCACTGGTTTTTACAGCCAGAAGTTATGGGGACTTACCTTCTTGGCACTGGAACCCAAGATTGGGTGGTCTGGTGTGGGGATGGGGTCACTTGCCCCTGAGGTACCCTTCGCAGCTTTTATCAACCACACATGGGTGAGGAACTGTCTGATCTGCATCTCTGTGTCTCCTTGTCTTCGCTCCTCCTACCCATCTGGATGGATGTGATTTCTTTAATTCCTTGGTTGTCACACTTCATACAGCATGATTTTCTGACGATCTTGGGTGATCGTTGTCTTGTAGTTTAGTTGTAATTTTTGCTGTGATTGTGTGAGGAGGTGAGGCCGGACATGAGCTGTGTTTACCTGCGCCTCCGTCTTGTGATTTTCTGAGTCAGGCCCTTGGGGGTGCACTGCACTAGGCCTTGGTGGCTTTTCCCTTTTCTCCACCAGAAACTGGGGGTCAAGCCAATGTCTGTGTCCCGCTCACGTGTAGGTCTTTGCGAGTTTGCAGGGTTGCACGTGGCTGGAGCAGGAGTCTGCATCTGGGCTGTGTGAGGTCGGACGGGGTGCCCTACTCCTCCTATTCCCAGGGTCAAGAGCAGAGAAGGGCTGATGGGCCCAGTTGTGTTGGGCCAATTCCCCTCTTCTCCAGTTGTGGCCGGGAGGTTGGGGTTGTGTGAGCAGATCAGCTCTAGACCCTCGGCTAATCCAATAGCAGCTTTCATTCAAACCTTGTAGGGAAGGTTGGTGGCAGGTGAGGAGCGGAGGGGAGAGCACTGTGAAGGGTTCCGAGGAAAAGGGGCATTTCCCACAAGACAGAGATGCTGTTCCAGGCAAAAATAAGAAGACTTTTCCCACCAGTAGTCTTTTTGGGAAAAATGTCTGCTTTACTGTAATTCAGTTCACTTCAGTTCAGCAAACCAGGTAACATTATTTTAAAGAGTTTAGTTCTGAGAGAAGAATTAAGAATGAAAACCTTAAAATTTAGCACTTCCTATATTTTTATCCCTGTTGTTGCACCTTTTACGTGTGTTGTCTCCTTTAATGTCCACAATCGTTTCAATTGTGGGGAATGAAAAGAGGTTCAGAGAATTGAGATGACTTGTCATCAGTCACATGACTGATGGGAGGCAGGGCCAGAATTCAAATAACCAGGGTTTCTGGAATGGAGTTCAGGGCACTTTCTACCATATGCTACTTGCTTTTGGATTGACTGCATTCAGAAGATGTATAGGGGCAGATATAAAAAGTCCTGTGTGTTAAGTGCTTTGATAAAAATGAATCATGGCTGGTACGAAATATTAGTTAAGAAAGGAGTCTTAGAGAATATAAATAATACAGTGGTCCTTATGGGCTGGAGCCCCTGCGCTTTAAGGTAATGAAGTTTTCGGAGGACACTTTGAATACCTTTTGTTTAGGGAAACAGAGCCAGACAGGTTAAATAAATGACTTGTCACTTTCACATAATTAAGTATTACAGGGATTTCAGTCACATTCTTGTTTTCAGTTGTAAGGTGAGCGACAATTTGTTAATGAAAAAACCATGAAGCTTAGAAAAATCAATTAGAGTGACTTCAGAGTTACCCTAAATAATTTTATACTTCAGTTTGGTGGTACTTTTACAGCATGTCCTATCCATTTCATAGCTCTTATGAAACATCTGCTGTATTTAGTACTATTTGTTGAGGTAGACAACTCCCTGAACTAGGTTTGTCATTTATCTGCAGAGATTTTTACACTACATTTCTTATATAGTGACTTTTCCTATAAAAAATTGTGAATTCTCTCTCTATATCTTTGATAGGAGAATTTCAGAATTTGGATAAATAAAATTCATGTGGGTAATTTTTAGATCTACTTGGGAATGTAAAGTACAACATAGAAATTATAGTCAGTAATGTTGGAATAAATATATGTGTTAACTATATGAATGTTTAACCACTATGCTGTACACCTGAAACTAATATTAACTAATATTGAATGCCAACTGTAATTGAAAAGAAAAAATATTTAGACCTTGCTGATATGAATAACTCTTGATGTCTGTTCCAGCTTTGAATCTCTCACTTCTCTTCAGTTGGTGATGTAAGCAAGTGGTGCATTGGGTGATAGGACGTTAATCTTCAGGCTGGATAAAGTAAAGTTTATCTATTTTTCCCACACCCTGTGTTTTATTTTTCCCTTTTAGGAGAGTCGAGCCCTACCCGGCGAGAAGCTGTGAAGAAAAGCACCGCAGAGTATCTCTTGCGAGCAGAGAGTCTCTCCAGCTTTCACAGAAAACCTCAGTTTGATGACGCCTCTCAGGTGCGTCTCACGTTTCATTTGGATTTTCTGTAGCCATTTTTGCTGTCTTGTCTCTCAGCTTTATTTCTAATTAGAGTGTTTGGGAATTTTGGTCTTTGGAACTTTGTCAATAATTTTCTTAAGTGATTGGTGGAAAGAACAATATTAAACCACCAAAAGTGAAATAAAATGACTTGTGTTCGCCTCCTTTCTCAGCCCTTTGTTTTTGGCTCTACCCCTAATAGCTAATTGATACTGAATATTATTTGAATTGTTAGAAGTTAAATTATGATTCTCACACAATTCCTGTACAGTTTTATTGATTCATGCTAAAACTAATCATTAAAACATGAATTGATCACCTAGAATTATAAAGATATAAATTTAATAAGGATGTTTAGATTATTGGGGACTAGCCTTAGTCTTGTCTCAAAAGCAGGTGAATACTTGAAGCATGAGAAACATTGTGGTTTATTATTACTGTTTTTATGTCATATCTATCTGTTTGGGTGTGTTTCTGTAAAACACTTTTCTGTTATTTTTTTCTTGATATTAAACCAAATTTTTTATGATGCAATTTAAGAACCATATCTTCTACAGATGGGAGAAACTATTTTTTTTTTTCTTAATTGAGCTAAGAGGCAGGCAGGCTTGTTTAGACCCCAACTGTCATTTGAAGCCATGGAGGACTGGACGAGATACTTAACCACCTTTCAGCTTCAATTGCTACATCTGAATAATGAGGACTAGTAATTCTTTGCTGGGTTCTTGTTAGGACTAAATGTGTTTAAGAAAAATCACTCACAAAGCGCGCACACACATATACAAATACAAATGAAATAACCGCCTTGTAAAGAGACCAGCCTTTAAGCCAGACTTATAAGACTAGATTAATAACTTTTAGCCTAATTTTTCTTCCCCCCTTGTATACTGCTTTAGAAACTATTTTTCTTACATTTTTAATGCTGTATATATATACCTTTTGAAAAATGATAAAAAACCATCTCAATTTTCTAGTTTAAAAGCAGTTCAAAAGTTAATCTTGATTAACTGGACCAAACTTTTTGTTGCTGGTTTCCTGGGCCCTTTTCATTTTCTGTGTCCTTTTCATTTTCTGTGTGACCTTTTGAAACATTCAGTTATTAAAAGTATACTTATTAGGGACAGTTTTTTGTTAAGTGTTGGGCCATTTTTTTGGAACAAAAAGATTATATTCCAACTTGGAAGTAATACACTTTTATGACTTGTTCTAACACATAATGAATATGTTTTAAATAAGATATCTGCTGTCTCATTTTCAGATTGTTATTGTGACTCTTCTATTATGTATTGTTCACCAGTCTTGTTTTTTTATCATGGTTGTTTTAATTACATTGTTTAATTCCTTTAACGCTTCACTATGATGTTCATCTTTTTAAAATGAAATATTTGTCTAAAGATTACTTTGAATTTGTTTCTTACTGTGTATGGGGTTGGCAAACTCCCAAGGTGTGCAGTCCTGATGTGTACTTTCTCAATTCCATCCTACCTGTACTTACTCATTCAAACTCTCTACTTATGCATTTCCTGTTAGAGTTCCTTATAATCCTTTTATGAGCAATAATTTATGAGGAAAGTAAATATATAAAGCTTGCTGTATAGCTTTTGACTTGGAGAAAGGAACCATGAAGTATATCAGTCAGAATTTCCCTCTAAATGTTGCATTTAATGAAAGTAAAACTAAAGAGATGTAATATAGGAAAGTTGATTGTATTAGATTATATTTTAATTCACTAAGCATCTGTTAAGACCCTGTGTATATACAAAAGCAAACTAGATATATTTTTGAGTTATACAAAAAGATGACAGTTTCTGCTCTTACAAACCCTGTAGCATGATTAAAGACCCAAAATATGTATATAATTGAGGAAATAAAAGAGAAAATGATAAGAGCCATGTAGAATAACGGAAATTTGGGTCAGAAAGCGTAAAGAAGGGTAGCAGATTGGATATCCTAGGATTTTTTTTTTTTCAGTTTTTAAGCAGGAAGACTAGAGAGTTTTTCTTGCTAAGGTAAGATGTTTTTCTTTTATAGTAAGCAATTGCTTTTTATTTTAATTTTTTATTTTAGTCTGTTAAACCTGGCCTTCATTTAGGTCAGAGGGACATGCTTGATTATTTTCTTATCTAAAATTTAAGTTAAATGTCTTCTAGGATTTTTTGTTTGTTCGTTTTTTTAGCTTGGTGAATTCATTGTTTGTCTCCATTAACTTTCTTTGGGCCTCAATTTCAACCAACACAATGAGAGAACTAGTATAAAAGATTTCTAAGGCCCTTTTAGCTCTTAAATTCTGTGTAAAGCAGACATTATTTTTCTTTTGATTCCATATGCAAATACCTCTTTTCAGCCTTGTTGATTAAAGAAAATAAAGGAATACTTTCTGATTCAAAAAAGTTTTTGATTACTGTTTTTGCCTTTGGTGCAGTCTAGGTCATGACTCACTCCAACCTGAATTTTCTGTGACTGCTTAAGCTTTTGCTTTATTGAATTTATTTATGACTCTCTTAGGTGGTAAATATAGATGTTTTGAATTTCCCAGTCATTGATGATAATATCCTTCTCAAAAAAGGATAGAAAGGAGCAAAAGCACCCTCCTGCTTTTTTTTTAATTTTCCTTAATTACTTCACTATTAAAAGGCTCCAGGAAAAAATAACAGGTTTTTTTCTTAAAAAAAAAAAAATAAAAAAGGAAATTATTCTTGTTTGACATAAAGGTGAAATCTAATTGAAGGAAGCAGATTTTTAAACTCTTTAAAAATTATATTGTAGGTGACTAGGAATGATATGAGTTGATATTAAAAGGGAATCTCCCTGGAAAGAACTGGGCATAGCGTTTTTTTTTGGGTATTTTTACCTCTAGGATTTTAAACTCAAGTTCAATGAAATTTAGAAAATGACAGTAAGTAAGTAGTCTTAGTTTAGGATGTGAAAGACTGTGTAGTTTCTAAAGTATAAATATATATTTTTTGTCATGCATTATAAGTGAATGTTAATATGTAGAATGTATGTCTTTCCTAAATATTTTATAGGTTTTGAATACAGTTGCTACAATAATATTGAAAATAGTTTTCTGTTGCATTTTATTTGCTGATATTATTGGTATTTCTCAATTCCTTAGAAAAAATTATTTAAAAAACAAGTGTTATGTCACTTTTAGTTAGATGTGGGCAAAGAAGAGCTGGTAGTCAGGGGTGTCCCAAATCATAGGACTGGATTTAAGAGTGATGCTTGTCATATGATCTGAGAGAGGCTTAGGAGCCTGTGTATTAAGAGTTATTAGGGTCCAAATGAATGTCTTTGCAAAGCCAAAAAATCTACAGAGGAAGCCAAGTTCAGAAATTGGTATAGTTTTTGCTGTCAAGGTTCAGAATGTGAATTCCGGATAAGTTCTTTGATTACTTATTTCCTCCCAAGTCACAGTGACTTTACGAGGTCATTTAAGGAGGAGTAGCTAACCCTACTTTGAATATAGTTTCTGGATCCCATCTCCTGAGACCTTTTTGGAAATGCAGAATCTTAGGGTTCCCCCAGACTGAATGAATTGGAACCTCCTTTTTAACAAGGTCCTTGGGTGATGTTCATACCTGTTAAAGTTTGAGAAGTGTTACACCAACAGGTTTGTAAGAATAGATAGAGAATTTGTAAGAATAGATAGAGATCACATTGAAAACAGGGAATAACATCAAATGAAGAAGACGGTGGGCAGGGTAAAGAGCAACTTCTAAAAATCCCCATGAAACAAAAACAAAGGTAAGCTCCACTTAGCCATTTAGGGAACGTGGACCAGAAATAATAAATGGTAAGTAGGGTTTACCGGCGTGTGAGCTGATCCATGACTGCGGAGTGGGTTGAGCAGATACGTCTGCCGTGTGCTTGAGTGGTTGGGGGATGCGTACTAGGCTGTCTTTGGTTCTGAAGGTTACTGGGCTATCAATATTCTTGCCTCTTCTCCCTCCTTGACCTTCGCATTTACTTCTGGTACCGCCGAATACAACTGTTACCATTGGTATTTAGCTGATTGTTAGTAAGGAGAGGGGAGCAAAGGAACTTAGACATAGAGCTGAGTAACTGGGGAGCCTCACCTGCTTGTCTCCCCAGGAGGCTACCGCTTCCCGCCATGGGGTTTACAGCACTGCTTGTGTGGGGGGTGAACACCTCTCCAGTACTGAATTCTTGAGGGGTACAGGGGGTGGTGCTAGAGCATAGAGGCCTGTCAGTGTAACTAGGGGCTGTAAAAACTGGGGAGGTTCATTTGTCATTTTGAAAAGGCTTCTGGTCTTTTCCAAGCCAAGCTAATGAAGTCCCAGGGGAACAAAGAAACACCCAGCCATTCTTGCCCGATGCTCATCACTCACATGGTGCACGTGGCCCTGTAGCCCCAGCAGCCCCTGACCCGTGGCTGCGTGAGGTCCACATGCAGGCTCCAGGCCGGACCCCGATGCTGCAGCGCTTGACTGCCGTGGGAAACACACCCAACTAGCCGTATTCGGGACCGGGCTGAGCTTTATACGGCACAGGATCTC
The DNA here is from genome assembly GCA_004026585.1 of Noctilio leporinus. Taxonomy (NCBI): domain Eukaryota; kingdom Metazoa; phylum Chordata; class Mammalia; order Chiroptera; family Noctilionidae; genus Noctilio; species Noctilio leporinus. Next base: position 12,558 of record PVIW01000059.1, read on the forward strand.
TGGCCATGGACTATTTCAGACCCAGATTTTCTGTGGCGGGACGGAGGGACGTGGGGCTTTGGAAACGCAGGGGACAGCTTCTGTTTCTACATGAATGACCACATCTCTCTGAGCGTGGGTCCTTGCAGTCTCGTGGAAGAGTCTATAATTTCCACTGGCAACACAACTACTACTTGCTTCTCTAGGCATCTTCTGCTACAGTAACTAATGCATGGAAGTGGAAATTTTACTGTTTTTATTGTTTTTTTTTTTTAAGTTAAGGAAATCAGCCATGTTGCCTAGAAATACACCGATTCCTCCTCCACCCCCACATCGTTGGCTGAAGTTTCCCAAAATAATGTCATGTATTATTTTATGAGTAAGATTTAGTTCCCTTCTATGTATTAGCACGTTTTATCATCTTAGACAAATTGCTTCACTTTGCTGCTTCTCAGTTTTCTCATATATAAAAAAAGAAAATGTTGGACTTGATCTCTCTTTCTGTTCTTAAAATTCTGTGGATTTCTATTTCATTTTGCCATCTGAGAAAAGGAATAGATCTATAGGGATTCTACCCAATTTAAATGCTGCTTATAAGACATATAGGATTTTTTTATTGATGATTTTATTTCATGATCTTTCTTTGTTCATTTCTTTGATCTTAAACTTTTAGAGATGGTTCAAGTAGAAAGATAACTTTAATGATCACTCTTTACCTTTGGTCTTTCACCATTACAATTTCTCCATTGCTGTCTTTGCAAAAGTAACCTTATTAAATCACTGTTTTCATTGGGTTGTTTCTTGTACAAAAACGTATTTTCTAGACTCTGGAAAATACTGTAGCACTTAGACTTTCCTGCCTGGCATCAAGGCATGTGAGAGCTGACTGATTCTAAACGTGTTATTTTGTTTTTCTCTGTTCTACAATTTGACCATTTTTCCCTAATAAGATCAGTTTCTACCAATCCTATATGTAATATCCTTTTTCTAACCTAATTTCTTTGTAACACTTGAAATCATCTTTCCTTTTACTTCTTTCTGAGACCAATTTATCATATACTAGCTAGTAAGTTGTCTCTATGGTCTTGTATGTTTAAAAAACTTTCATAATTTAACTTTTCATGTATTTGGCTTATCTCCTCAAACTATAAACTTCTTGAAGCTGGTAATTGTGCCTTTTGATGTTTTATATTCTTTTTAGTTATCATGCCCATAGCGGGCACTCAGTAATATTTATTGAAAGGTGCAGTAGAGATTTTGTGGTTTGCTATCTTTGCTGTTAAGATTGCTAAATTGAATCGATGACTTTGTTTCAGAAACTGATAGATCCAGTGACGTCAGTGAATAAGGAGGTACAAGTGGGAGATAGGGATGTTTGGCCGTATTTTCAAAGGCAGAGGTAATGGATAAATCATCACTTAAAGTATCCTTTTTCCCTATAAACTTTCCTCAACATTTCTTTTAACAAGGTCATAAGCAGTTCTTATTCTTTCTTGATAATAGAGTAGGGGGAATTAAGTTTTAATTGTTAGGCTGTGTGTGTAGTAGGAAGGTTGCAGAGAGCAGAGTTGGGGTCTAGGCTGCGGTCTTCCACTACTTTTTCTGATCACAAATACTCAATTGCCTGAGCTCCCTTTTATTTATCTAAAGTGAGGGTTATTATAACGTTTGTAAGTAAGTACTCCACTTAGGGCATGGTAAGGAATAAAAATGAAATGATGCAAATTAAGAAAGAAGATGCTATTTCCGTTACATCTCTATTAAAATCCCTTGCTAAATGTTTTTTTTTTCTGTCATTAGAAACATTTAGGATTTTGAGCTTTTAGGGAGGCAGAGATAGATGTATTGGTGGTTTTTTTTTTTAAATGTCACCTAGCTCAGCACTTCATGAAATATTAAATATTTCTTGAAACATAGCTGAGAAATATAAATAAATCAATTTTAAATGATTATTATCCAGTCCAATTGCTGTTATCCCTACCGTTCTCAAGTGAAGCCTTTTGTAAAGAAGTTATCTTCTTTTTAAAGCCAAGCATCACTTCTTTAGACATTGTGAAGTTAGTATTTGCTTGTTGAACCTAAAACAATACAACAGAAAAAAACGAAAGCACCTGTATTTGCTGCTTTTAGATAATATCACAAGTGAATTTTTTCGTTTGTAAATAACACCTAATTTGTCTCTGCAATCTCCCTTCTCTTTTTGTTTCTCCCCTCTCTTCCCCCTTCCTCTCTTCTTTTGGCTAACAATCTTGGCATTGTGAGTATAAAAATGAGTAAGGTATATTTTCTGTTCACAAAGAGCTTCCTGTCCGATAATGTTGGTTTGCACAAAGACTTGAAATACCAAAAACGGTGTCTCACTAACTGTTACTTAGGACATTTGATTAACAGGGTGTTATCTTTCATTCATGGGGGAAGGATGTTTCCTATATAGCCTCGTAGGTTTTTGACAACAAAAAGGGCTGCTTTGAGGGTGTAATAAGGTCAAACTTTGTGTCTCCTGTCATCCTTTGCGTCATCAGCATTGTTACCTGAGGGTTAATATAGCATTGCTTTCTGGTTATAAATGCCACATGCCAGTGCTTTTGGAGTTTATCTCCAAAAAGTAGTCTAATGTCCTACTTTACTGATAGGGAAAATATAAGATCAATGGATAGGAAGTTAGGATTATTCTTTTATTGTATATAGTACTGAAATACTCCTTTCTGTGTTCACTGATCTTTTTGGACCTTTTTTTTTTTTTTTTTTTTTGTAGCTAACAGATTAAGTTTTCCACATCACAGATGTTCAAATATTGAAACATTTTTATCCTGTTAATCATCTTTTTTCTAGCTTAAGTAAGTTTAGTTTTAACAATTATTTGTTATATGGAGGAGTTTCTTAATTTTTCACCATGACTGGCAGTTCTTCTGGTTGAACTTGAATTCCTCTTAAAATACATAGTATATATTTATAAAATATGGATAAACTGTAGTTTCATGATGAGAGAGAATGACTGGTGTTCCCTCTCAGCCTAAGTTTATCTATTATTATATTGTTTTGTAGTCCTATTTTAAATTACTGGAGCCATCAAATATAAGGCTGTGATTGATTGTTGGGTCAGTTATCCATTTGTTACAAAGTTTCATTATAATTGTACAGTTCTGAACTGAATTACAGTGCTAGAAGCTATCAGCTCATTAAGCTTTCCTTTTAAAAATTTTCAATGTTATGATTTATTTACTTGCAACTTTTTTCTTGCATTTTCTTTTTGATTTTCTTTATTTTTGATTTTTTTAACAGACAAATAGAAACTTCTTTCATCTTTCCATTCTCTGATTTATGATAAATTTAGTTTCCTTTGGCCTGGCATTTGCTTCAGCAGGCAGTCTTCCTTCAAGTACCTCCCTGATTGATGTATAATCTTTGATATCTTTCATTAGCCTCCAGGATCACGAAGTTCAAGGCCCCCTTGGAACCTAAGGAGCCCTGCCGAGGAGCTGAAGGCCTTCAGAGTCCTTGGGGTGATTGACAAGGTAATTCTTCAGTGCCTCTTCAAGAGTTCAGTCATAAATCGACCTCATGCTGACATTATGTCTTTGAAGCTTTGGATCGTAAGGATATGAAACAAAAGGAGAAAATGACTCAAATGCATCTGCACTTTAAAATAACAAAAGCAGAAGAGAAAAAGCTTTTATCTAAGCAATTCATGTAAGGTCATGCAAAATATATTGGCAGTGAAGGAGAAGGTGGTATTTGTTGGCATTCAGTGGAGCAGGGGTTTGGTTTTTTAAACCTGTCATAGCAGGATAAAGATGCACTTTGTGTTAGTTACAAAAACTTGGGAGTCAGTAGTTGTTCAGCATTAACTGGTATAGTCAATCTCATAGTCAAAAAGAAAAATGGTATTCTCTTAACTATTACTTATTGAGGATCTACTATGCGTCAGACTACATACTAGGCATTTTATATAAAACTTACTTAATTCTTCTCAGAACTCTATTATTTTCATATTGATGGGAAAGTGATGTTTAAAACAGGTTAAGTAGATGTGAGAAAGAAACATTGATCAGTTGCCTTTCCTATATACCCTGACCTGGGACCAAACCCACAACCTAGGCATGTGCCCTGACCAGGGATTGAACCTGCAACCTTTCAGTTTATGGGACAACACTCCAACCAACTGAGCCACAGCTGCCAGGGCAAAAGCTATACTGTTTAAAAATACACTTAATCCGCCTACACACACACCCACACCCACACTTTTATATCTGAAATAAAATTCTAAAATGACAGAGATATTTGCCATTGAGTTCCCCTAATTTGGTGACATCTTAGATATGCCAAAAATTAACAGTACTGGGCTTAGAGAATGTACACATGTGACTTAAAAACCATACACAATAAACTGTGTTTGAAATTATTTCATCAGCTTTTAAAAAAAATCTTTTAATATTATGATATAAACCAATTTAGATCTCTTTTATCTTTTTTGAAGCACCTTAGTGGTTATTTGTAACTTAATGTTCATCGAGTATTTCTTGTGCTCTAAAGTATGCGTGTGATTCTGTGCTAAAATGGAACAATATGCAGTGTATCTTAGGTAATTCATATAGTAATTCAAAGTTTTAGGTATTCCAACAGGAAAATTAGGTTGGACATTATTACATGCAGCTGCCCTTGTCTTATTAAATTCTTACAAGTATCATTTTCCTCAAGTAAGTTTATATGACTAAATTTTGAACTTAAAGAATTCTAAGCAGTAGGACTTTGGAGCCTGAAATAACACCTTAAGCGTGTTTTCTCTAGGTTTTCCAACTTGGAGAACATTCAGATTGAGAATACTAAGAAGCAGAGTAGGAATTGAATAGTTCCTGGGCTCTTGGGTCTCTGTGCAGGCAAATAAACCTTTTGATGTACAATGTCTGCTCTTCTCTCAGATCTGTTTGCTCTTCTCTAATTATGAGTAAGTCACCTTGAAGTCCTGATTTATTCAACTAAGGACTTTTGACAGTGGAGGAATTCCTAGAGTTTTTTGCTGAGGCAGAATTTGTTACTGTCATTACACTGTTAACCTGGAAAAATGCATTTGGTGTTCAGAAGGTGACATTTAATTTTTCTAAGTAGAGATAAGCAAATATAGGTGGGAGTTAAGCTTTGTAAATAATATTTAAAAAATTATAGTCTCTGTTTTGCAAGACCATGAATAGATAGATTTTTAAAAATTTGAATTGTTTTTAGAGATAAATTCCTATCTGCTATACTGAGGAATACCTACAATTTGGGTTTTACAAACGTGAAGTTTGGAAGAGAACTGTTGAATAAATTCAAATGGCTTGAAATACACAGGAGCCATTAATTTAGCCTGCACAGAACCCAGTTTCTCTCATTCTGTTTCATTATAGTAGTATTTATTCTTTATGAGTTATTTTGAGTATTGTCTATTAACTTAGGGAAAAAAAATTCTCTAGGATAGGAGAAAATCTAAAAAAGATTGATTAAAGAGAGAAACATTGATTTGTTGTTCCACTTATTTATGCATTCATTTGTTAATTCTTATATGTGCCTTGACTGGGGATTGAACCCACAACCTTGGCATATTGGGATGACACTATAAACTGGCCAGGAAGATTTTGTAAGTTTTGATACAGAAAATAGATAAAGTAGATTTGCTTTTAAGATCCAGAACATAAGCTCCTGAGAACAAGATTGTGTCTTTCTTGTTTACCTCTTTATTCTCAACACCTAGAATCATGCCTCACACATAATGGGCACTTAATAATTGCTTAATGAATAAATGGAAATTTTAACTTTACATACTCTATTATATACAGAGTGACACCTACTGGTTTAATGTGAGACTGCTACCTAGTACCACTGTTCAAGACACTTGACCCAGATGGACAATAATTCTATAGCTGTAACTTGGCCCAGTATTCAAAGGTAAATAAGTGACCTTATGCTCTTTAATTGGGATTAGAAAAATCCTTCATTAACATATATATGCAACAAGGAATTTAAGCATTAGGGCTCTTGGATTATAAATAAACTGGTGCGCATTTATAATCAAGAATAAAGCTTGTGAAGGTCCTCCACATCATATCATATACAGAACTGCTGAACATTGAGTGATGGTTAATCTGATGAAAACATGTGTGGTGGCCCTGCCTGGTGTGACTCAGTGGGTTGGGTGTTATTCTGTAAACTGAAGGGTTGCTGGTTCCATTTCCAGTCAGGGCACATACCTGGGTTGCGGGTTCTTTCGCTGGTTGTGAAGGAGAGGCAACCAGTTGACATTTGCCTTTTGCCTTGATGTTTCTTACCCTCTCTTTCTCCCTCCCTTCCCTTCTCTCTAAATAAAAATAGAATCTTAAAAAAAAAGTATAGTAGTTATATTTTTGAGGGATATCCTGTATAGGGGGACTATGTAATGTTTTGTTCAAACTTGAGGATGTAAGTGGGTATTAATTATGCCAGAACATAATCTTCACAAACCAGAATGTCTGGCTTTCCTGGGAGAAAGGTAGTAAGGGATGAGACTTGTTTGTTAATATCCTTATAGGACCCCACTAGAACTAAATGACTAGAAGTTATCAAAATTTTGGTCAATGATTAGGATTGACCACAGGCAGACTGGATTTCCTTTTTTTTTTTTTTTTTTAAGATTTTTTATTTATATTTTTAGAGAGAGGGGAAGGGAAAGAGGCAGGCAGAGAGGAAGAAAGACATCATTGTGTGGTTGCCTTTCACCTGCCTCCAGCTATGGACTGGATTTCTTTATGCCTTATTTGTTTTATGTCATTAGAGATATTTAAGCAAAGCCTGAATGAAGGATCATTGGTGGGGATACTGTAGAAGGAATTTAAGCGTCAAATTGATTTTTACATTATATAGCTTTTAAAGATTTCTTTCAGCCCTTTAGTTCATTTACACATAATCTTCATGTAGTAATAGCAGGGCAAAGTAGAAATTAGTGGAAACATCATACTTGGGTGAGAAGGATGGCGTGCTATTGTTTTCATAGAAGTTGTTCATGTGTGGGAGCAACCTTTTGTGTTTGTGTGTGACAGGTGTGCATATATAAGGTGTGTACATGTTTGTGTGTACAAAGATTGTTTATATATAGGCAATTTTCCGTTGAGTTAGAAGTCTGGGTTGGTAGTGTAGTTTGACTGGTAAGAGGATGTCCAAGTGCCAGGGGAGTTTCTGTGAAAGCTCACTATTGTATGACTTATCTATGGAAGGATAAAAGGGTTTGTATGCTAGTAAACAGGAAGATACTAATGTCAGTTTCCTGGTGTTCACATTGGGTTGTCACCATTAGGAGAGGCTGGGTTCAGGGTGCTTGGGACTCTGCTGTTTTGCAACTCTTTTAAAAAAGAATTTTTTGTTTTGTTTTTAAAGGCTAGGAGGAACACTGATTTGAACAACAGAGTAATAATATCAAAATGTGATCCTCTGGTTTGTACATAGCCAGTAAGTTGTTCAGCATGTGGCTGCGTGTACTCTATAGTGTTCACAGGATTAACCTGGAAGATGGTGTGGCTGGATTGCCCAAAATATTGCCACTCCTTGAAAAACAACCTCAATAGGAGGCTTTATAAGTCATTGTTATAAGTCATTGCCACAAGCTCTGGCAGGGTAGCCCAGTTGGTTAGAGCATTATCCTGATATGCATGGTTGCAGGTTCAGTTCCCCATCAGAGCACATGCAAGAATCAGCCAATGAATGCATCAATAAGTGGAACAACAGATTAATGTCCCTCCCTCCCTTTTTCTCTCTCAAATCAATAAATAAAAATTTTAAAAAGTTAATAAGATCCAGAGTCTCATAATATTTAAAATTCTAGGTTTGTATAGAAAATCATTGAGAAAAGACAATGGGCTGATCCCAACACAGAGTTGACAAATGTTAGTTATCTCACAAGGATTTTAAAACAAACAGGATAAAAATGCTTCAATGAGCAGACACACATGAAACAAACCAAAAAAAAAAAAAAAAAGCATCTGCAAAGAAACAGAAGATATAAAGAAAAACCAGTGGAGATTTTAGAACCAAAAAATACAATGAGAGAGAGAAAAAACCTTCAATGGGTTCAAAAGCATCATATTTCACACATGCTGTACTCCTCTTCCTGGGGTGGCTTTCCCACCTAATTTCTTCTCATTCTCATTCTTAATTATTGTCTTCTTGGAAGTCCTTTCGCTGTCTGGTTTAGATACCTTTTGCTGGGTTCTTTTAATGCCTTTAACTTAGGTGCGAAAGCATTCTTCATATTGTATGGTAGTTAAATTTTTAAAAAAAATTACAGTTGACTTTCAATATTATTTTGTATTTGTATGGTAGTTTTTGATATTATTTCTGTGCCTCCCATAATAAGCCTTCATGTGCCTCAAACGATCAAGCATTTTTCTTCTTTTTTTTTTTTAATTTTATTTATTATTTTTAGAGAGAGGGGAAGGGAGAGAGGAAAGAAACATCAATGTATGGTTGCCTTTCACCTGCCTTCAGCTATGGACCTGACTGGAGACCTGGCTTGCAACCTGGTTATGTGCCCTGCCTGGGAATCGAACCAGTGACCTTTGGGTTCGCAGGCCGGTGCTCAACCCACTGAGCCACACCAGCCAGGGCCTCTTCTTCTTCTTCTTCTTCTTTTTTTTTTAAATAACATTTTAATTTATTTTAGCTCAGTATTTACAGACACCTGTTAGGCAGAAAGGTAATCTAAATCCTGTCTTCAAGATAGATGTCTTTGGAGAACAAGTCTTTACAACATATCAAACACCAGCATAGTGACTATATTTTGTTTAACTTTGGATTCTTGGCATCAGCATAGTGACTTGCATTGAGCAGATACTCCATATATATATGTTGAAGTCATTTATTCTAATTGGCCTGCCTCCTCACCCTTTCTCTAAATATCTTTTCCATTTCTGTTTTCTCATTCATTTATTCAGCAAATATGTATTGAGCTTCTGCTATGTGTGGAGGGTGGTATTAGCCACTGGAGATATAGCGGTCAATAAAACACACCTAATCTCTACCTTCTCAGAGTTTATAATTGAGTGTGCAAGTGCTTTAGGTGAAGGAAGTACATGAGGGTGTTGTGAGAACAGATAGGAGGGACTTCTAGCTTGGGGCTCTCCAGGGGCTTCTTGGATAAACAGACAAAGAAGGGGGGGCATTGATGAGTTAGGAAGACCCAAAGAGTCTGCTCTCTAGCTTATTCAGCTTTTTCAGTTTTTCATTCTTGGCCACCTATATTTAGTCCATTCTTCAAGACAGCTGAAAGCTTACCTCCTCCAAAGCTCTGATACTCTTTTCTTTCTTTGAATTAAGTTTAGCATTCAGTTTTATAATATTTTCACTTGTATAATTGTAGTTGCTTTAAAAATATTGTTAACTTGTCCTAGAGGGCAGGAACTATACATCTTATATTCCTTTCTTTTTCTCAGATAATGCCTAACTGAATACAATGCTGTTCATGCAACAGGGATTCAATAAATCCTTGCTGAATCGTTGTACAGGGAACAAAAAGAAACAATATGTGGGTTTTCAGGTTTCAAATACTCTGTGAGTCTGCACTTCAAAATGGGCTGCACCTGCAGGGTCAGAGCATGCAGGTAGTTTGACCTGAAAACTGTTAGAACATTCCTCCTCTTCCCCTTTCCCTTTCTCTCAGAGTGCGCTGATGGGTTGTTGGCTGGGTACTTTGTTGCAGTCAGCAAAATGGTCAGTTTGAGAACGAGTGTTGTGCCTTTGTGTTTCACATGTGCAATTTTTCAGAACATGAACACACTGTATTCTTCTACTGAATAAATTTTCTAGGTCATCTGAAAACATTGTTCATTTTTAATCAATACCAGAAGTTCAGCCCCATCTGCCAGAAAAGTACAAAACTCATGGAAAACATTTAGAAATAATAGCTTCCTTGCCCCTAAGGCACTTTCTTAGGGATTGCAGTCAGGCTACCTGTGACATTGGCATCTTAGTTGGATGTATTTTTTTTTTAATTTTTAAAAAATATTTTATTATTTTCAGAGAGAGGGGAAGGGAGAGAGGCAGAGAGGGAGAGAAACATCAATCTATGGTTGCCTTTCACCTGCCTCTTAGTTGGATGTATTGATTGACTTGAAGGTGTAGCCTATGTGTCTATTATTATTATAAAATAGCATTTATTTTTTTAAATTTTATTTTTATTTTCATTATTTCTAGAAAGAGGGGAAGGGAAAGAGGCAGAGAGGGAGAGAGACATCAATGTATGGTTGCCTTTCACCCGACTCCAGCCATAGATCTGACTGGAGACCTGGTTTGCAACCTGGTTATGTGCCCTGGCTGGGGAATCGAACCTGCGACCTTTGGGTTCGCAGGCCGGCACCTTACCCACTGTGCTACCAGCCAGGGCTAAGATAGCATTTATTAACTGCAGATACACTGTAGCAATTCTGAACACTATATAAAAATTATGGCCCTGGCTGGTAGCACAGTGGATAAGGGACCAGCCTGCGAACCCAAAGGTTGCTGGTTCGATTCCCCAGCCAGGGCACATAACCAGGTGGCAAGCTAGGTCTCCAGCCAGGTCCGTAGCTGGAGGCAGGTGAAAGGCAACCATACATTGATGTTCCTCTCTCTCTCTGACTCTCTCCCTTCCTCTCTCTCTGGAAATAATAAATAAAATCTTAAAAAAAAAAATTATGTAGACATACTTGCTACTTTTTAGGGATTTAACATTAGTTTTTAGGGCCTATAAATTAATTCAAGCTATTTATAGAACACATCTAGCAGCAGAATGAAAATTTTAAACCAGGGTATGAATAGACATAATATCAGCACTAGAGTATTTGGCTTTTTTAGCAAATGCAAATAAGGGATCTAAAGTTAAATACAACAGATTATACTTTTATTTGAATTAATTTTCATCTAAATTTAACAGTGTGAAGTTATTATTCCAAGTGAACTGTAGCATTTAAACCAGAGAAATAAATGGTTTCATTATGGAATTGAATGGCATGAGATGAACTTGGTCCTATACACCCAGAACTTCAGAGTTTTAACCTGTTTTTAGTATAATCTCTTTGTGGCCTTGGGCAAGTTGCTTCACAAAAACAGAAAACAGACAATCAAAACGAGGATGACAAAGGTGTAGAGATCTAGCTTTTAAAGCCTTTGGATCTGAGAAGAGCCTGCTAAGTGGATGTTTTTTTCTAGCTCTTCAGCATTTCTGTTTTAAATCCGATTTTTTTTGTGTCTTTTATATTCTGCCTTCTGCTATATTTATATCCGGTTTTCTTACAAAGACACACCATGTCCTTTGGAAGCAGGTTTTATGAAGCAGTAGATGTATAGGCCTAGGATTTGAAAATTATACAAAGTAAAACTTTTTTGTGTATATGTATAAAAGATATTTCTGTGTTGGCTTTATTGTTCACTAAATCATTAACCTCACGTTCTAGTAGGAGACATCAATGACACTGATGACTCACATTCATTGACATTGGCTATTAGGAATATAAGAAATTTTAAATTCATGTGTGTGGTTGAAATAATTACTTCGTGGATAGTTTTCTAGAGAATAGCATGTCTTTTTCATTGCTGTAAGGCAGGACTAGATTTAGCTGTTTGCCTAAAGATGAATAGTCCAGAGTTTTGGCCAGGTGATTTTTATTTATTTTTTAAAGATTTTATTTATTATTTTTAGAGAGGGGGACAGGGACGGAGAATAAAAGGGAGAGAAACATCAATGTATGGTTGCCTTTCACCTGCCTCTAGCTAAGGACCTGGCTGGAGACCTGGCTTGCAACCTGGTTATGTGCCCTGGCTGGGGAATCGAACCAGCGACCTTTGGGTTTGGAGGCCGGCACCAATCCAGTGAGCCACCAGCAAGGGTGGCCAGGGGATTTTTAGATGGGAATTAGAGAAGCATTTTTAAAACCCTGTTTCTTTTCTGATCCTGATATTAGCCTGTCTATGAAAGCAAGCTTTGCCAAACATATTTCAGTGCCCTTAGGAGAAATGAAGCGATGTGGGCTTTGAATTTTGAATAAATCACTTGTATTGGCAAATTTGTGTGAGTGCCACCAAAATTTTCTTATTTTCTTTTTCTAATTATGCAATCCATAATATATTTATAACATACTTTAGAGGGTGAAGTTACTCTGGGAGCATTTCCCCTTTTTAACTATTGCAATGATACACTATCATCCTTAAAAAATCATCATTATTATTGAAGTTACTAAGTATACAAAGGCATAAATTGAGTTTACATGGGCATACACACACAATACAGTATTGTGTTAAGTTATAGAATCCATCTTCGGTTGCATTCAACAGGTTATGGTTGTATTCAGTTTAAATAGAGAACAGGGCAGATGGGATTCATCGGCAGTTCTTATGGCACGTGAGTGTTAAATAATGCCTCATTTTTAATAAGTTAATAACAAGTCCCCTGCGGAACTTTAAAGAACGTTTAAGAATTTAGATGATAATTAATGCAAACTAAATGCATTTGTTGCCATTTTCAAACCAAGAATACGAAGATGGTTTTTGCATTATTTTCTTTTTCTAATTTTTATTTACTTACTTATTTAAAAGATTTTTATTATTTTTAGAGAGAGGGGAAGGGAGAGGGAGAGAGACATCAGTGTATGGTGTTTGCATTATTTTCTAAAAAATTATTTTATATAATGATTTTTCTGTTAGCTGCATGTAAAATACTAAAGTAAAAGCAGAAAGCAAAGGCGAAGGACAGGAAAATTTCATATTGGTGAATTTCTTTTAAGATGACTGTATGCCAGTTATTCACTATTGTAATTGAATATAGGCAGGTTCTTGAGAGTCTTTTAAAAATATTTTAAAAGACAATGCAGTATTTTGCTTCTATATGAGATATTGTGGTAAATGTGATCATCACCAATCAATAAACAACACTTTTTGACTAGCCAGAAGTCAGGGTTTTTAACTGGTATTTTGTGGATTTTTATAGAACCTGCTCCCAAAGTACATTTTCCTTGGGTAACATTTGGATTGTGGGTGTGATGGTACCCAGAAAACAAACCTCTCAAAGCAAAGTGTCTTGTTTTATGACCACATCAAAGTATGTATTTATATTATTATTCACAGACAGACTGATTAAAATCCTCTTCAATTTTATATTTTATTTTCCTCACATATTTATTTTGAATGAAATCAGAGGTGATTTTAAATGTGGCTAGATCCCCTCTTTTTTAAAGAAAAATCACATTTACTTAGTTTACTTCATTAAATTCCAGTAGAAGTAGTATCTCTCTTGTCTTTTTGTTCAGCCACCAGCGTCCCCTGTGACCTTGGGTGCTTGTTCTCAGGGGTGACCCGAGGGTCCTGATGCTCTGTATATATTTTCTGGTAGGCTGCCTGTTGCCTGCCCCGGGCTTGTCATCTCCCTTCTGCTGACTGAGGCAGTGATTCTTCCGTCTCTTATCTTGGGGCTTTGATGCATATGTTCTGAAGGTGGCCACAGTGACTTTGGGTGGCAGCAGATGGCAAACCTTCAGGCTGCCACCGGCTATACTGGTGTTAAGTTGGAAAGTTACCGTTTGATGAAGACTCAGCAGTGCATATGAAAGAGCTTTCACTGCTGAAATATCTTTTAATTAAAAAATTAGCATACTAAAACCTTTGCAAACGTATGGGCATTTAAAGAAATCGAAAATCAGTTGTTTTCTTAGATATAAATTGGTTATTTACCAGCTTGGTTTTGAGTTGCTTGCTCTTCCTAATGTGGGTCTTTTCTCCCTGTTCCTGCACCAATTTGCCTGTAGTTAAGGCAGATAAGATAATTAGATAAATAGAAATAGGGGATGTTTTTAGAAGTTGCAAGTGTTTGGATAAACATTTAAGTATACTTTGAATTATGGTAGTTTGGGTTTGAATACCAAGAAAGAAATGTGGATCTTGAGCATTGCTTCCATATAGTCCTTGGATTTGGTCTTTTGTTTTTTATTTTTTATTTATTATTTTTAGAGAAAGGGGAAGGAAGGGAGATGACAGGCAGAGAGGGAGAGAGACATCAATGTATGGTTGCCTCTTACCTGCCCCCAGCCACTGACCTGGCTGGAGACCTGGCTTGCAACCTGGTTATGTTGCCCTGCCTGGGAATCGAACCAATGACCTTTGGGTTCGCAGGCTGGCGCCTTATCCACTGTGCCACCAGCCAGGGCCTGTTTGCTACCTTTGAAGTTCTCTGTAGGTGATATAGAAACCTGAAGAACTCAGCCTGCCTCAAGGAGATATATTTCATCTTGTTCTGAGTTGGTTGGTGATTTTTTTTTTTTTCACTGTCAGCAATCCAGAAAGCATTACCCTTTTTGGATTGTTTGTTCACTTACTTCATGACAATGTGCCGAATTGAAAGGTCTAGGACAAATAAGACTGATAAAATTCCAAAGGATTTTTTTTCCTGTTCCTCCGAAATCCTGGATGTACTTTTATATTTTTCTTTGCTGAAAATAGATCCTTGGGAATAGTAAATGAGGGTACTCTTTAGACTAGAGGTTATAACTGTCCATGTTGAATTTTACTCTTTATACTTCAGTTCTCATCAGTGAAATGAATTTTGTGAGCAAAACAGATGGGTTTCATGGCATAACATGGGAGAAGGGCCCCTACACGGTCTGTTCATGATTGTGCTCTTGATACTGCAGCTTCTTACGCATCAAGGCCAAAGGCTTCCTATCGTTCACTTTGGGAGTTGCTGGGGGCTTTGCTAGCCTTCTGGTGCCAAGGAAAGGGACAGGTAGACCCCAGAGTGGGGAATTGTTGGTATTAAAGGTCACCTATTCCTTGTTTTCTGGTAAGTGAATTTTTAAAAGGGAAATCTTGTGAGAATAAGGAATGGAATTGGCAGTTTTAGAAACACATTTCTGATATGATAAGCATGGAAAATGAGATGGGTGTTCAGTAAATACAGCATTTGATTATCATCATCTGTCTACAGCCATACCACCCTGAACGCGCCCGATCTCATCTGATTATCATCATCTGCTATTGGGGGGCAGTGGAGATTTGTCCCAATTATTTCTACAAAATAATATTACCAGCTTCAGTCATGTTGCCAACATGACTGAAATGGTTAAATGTGAACTATTCTAAAAGCGCATACAAGGAACCATAATCTTTTTCATCTGAAACTACCATGAAAAAACTGTCTTACAACTGGGCTTGCATATTTTCTCTGGCTTCTTCATTATGTTGATGTTGTTCTTTTCTGGTATGTTTATTTATGAGTGGATTTCACAACTGAAGTCAATTCAGGTTGTAGCTAGTAAACATGACTAGCACTATGATACCATGTAGGGGAAAAGCTGTACTTGTCCAAGATGACTCTATCTAGACTTTTCTTAAACACCTTTCTAATTTTTATTGTTTTGGAGTCTTGTGAGCTACCAGCACTGAAGTGATTGATATTTTCTCAAATTACCTAGGGAATCTTTCTTTTCAAAGGAGTTGGTGCTGAAGTTATTTTTAGAGACTGATAGACTTTGAATGTCACATTAAAATAGCTAAGAAGATTCAAGAATGGGTGACAGTTTTCAGTGACAGGAAACCTTCTTTACCAAAATTGTAGTGTCTTCGTGGTAGTATCTCTTTTCTCCAAATGGATTCTTCATATACACTTAAAAGAGGGTCATCATTTGATGCTTTTGATATGCTTCCCCATTTCTTCTGTCTCTTCAAAGGTGGGGCTTGGTTAAATACCAGGCCTTCCCTATTCTAGTTAACGGAAGGACTCCCAGCTGGAATTAGCTGGAGCTTGTCCTACCGCTGTTGGGAAAGAAGAGCGAGCAAGTCCCATTGTACTGGTGGGACTGGGGAACAGATGGGGTGTATCCTTATGGTGTAAGTTACCTGCTTTTTTCCCCAGTGAAGAGATATTACTATGGGTAAAGATGGAGTAATCCCGTGTTAGACCTTATGCTAATACAGTGCTGATAACTAAGTGTGAAAAATGAAAGGAAGAAGTACATTAATTGTATTCTCTCAATAAGGTATGCTATCCATGATAATTATTTCATGACATTTAGTTATAGTACTTGTTTTATTATGAAATAAGCGATGGTTTTAGGAGCCTTTTATTGGAAAAACAATTGTATCAAATTAGTACCAAATTAGATTTTTGTCTTTATAAAGGTGAGCAAACCCATGAGCAGTTTTTAAATTGATGTGTTCTAGTCTACAAATGAACAAATTCTGTTTGAGGGTTAAAGAAGCTATTATTTTGTCCTTTATGCTGACAGCTTCGTTACAGATGGGCCTACTGTTGGCGTTAAAGAAATGTTTGGCTCCTTATGATCTGTGTGCATGCAACTATAATATTAATGCAGCACCACAGTGTTGTTCATTAAGAAATGACTTTAAATGAGGTTGAAGCGTGTAAATTTGGGAAGATACAGATGTTAAATGCAGTCATTTCTCTTTGTATACAGCCGTATGGCTAATCATTTCCAAGTGGCTAAAGCTCTTGTTAGCAAGAGTGCTGGTGTGTTAAGAATGGCTCTATAAATAACTTTAAGAACTGAAGTTGAAGGTGCTTCTTTTAAAGACTATTGTTAACTAAACATTATTGCCAAACAGATGGAAAGCATTCACCGGCCTGATGTTTTTAGGTCTAATTATATTATCACCAGCCCTGTACGGCTCAGTTGAAGAGGTGTATCCAGAGGCCAATTTATAATCATTTAGCCAACACCTGTTTGGGAGAAATTGACAGTCAAAGGGCACATTTAAAAAAAAATCACATATGTTCTTGTGTTTATGGCCTCAATGTGAACGTTGTCAAGCTGCAAACAAACTTGGTAGGAGAAGATAGTGAATGTAAACAAAACAGCGCTTGCCAACCATGTTTATCAATCTTAATTTGGCCTTTTTATCTGATCCACTTCATGCTTCATGGCTAAGTGAGACCAGCAAAGAGAATCACTTCTCATTTATGCACATGGAGTCTGTTCAGTCAATTCAGAGGCTTCTGGTTGGAAAAAGAAGTTCCTTCCTTTGTAACAGCTTCCAAACCTGTGAAACATTTGTATTTCATGTAGATGTATATTATTTGAACAGGACTGACATTCTGGTGAGTGGCTTAGAAGAATCACAACTTGATATAAAAACAATTGAGATCTGTGGAATCCCACTTGTCCCACTTGTGCTCATTGTCCATTGAGCACATTTTTGCAGAGCGAGGACAGGGTCCTGTGCCTCCTTTTGCTCTCATGATACGTTAATTTAACTGTCAAGGTTCAAGTTCTTTGAATGTGCTTCCCTGCCGTGGAAATTAAAGATGGGTGGTGAATGTAGCTCAAATGGGAAGTTAAGGGGAGAATAGCTCTACCTATCTGAAAATAGAACCTGTTGGTTTTACCAACACTTTCATTTTAGTGTTTTTTCTTCTTTTGACATATTTCTCTCTTAATATACAAAGTCTGTCCTGAGAGCAGACTATTTAAGTTATAATGACACATTGGCTTGATACTTTTGGGACAGCCCTCGTATGATTTATATGTGTCACCCCATTTCCATATTACCCATTGTTAACTCAGAGGAGTCTGGTTTTCATACTTAGGAGTTCACTGCAAAATGCAGAATGAAAAGTTACTTATGACCCTGGCTGGTGTAACTCAGTGGGTTGGGCGTTCTCCTGCCAACCAGAAGGTCGCCAGTTCAATTCCCAGTCAGGGAACATGCCTGGGTTGCAGGCTGGGTCCCTGCTTGGGGGTGTGCGAGAGGCAACTGATTGGTGTTTCTCTCCCTCTCTTTCTTCCTCCCTTCCCCTCTCCCTAAAAATAGATTAATTATCTTTAAAAAAAGGTTACCAGTGGCTTCCTAACTGCCTTAGTAATCCCTTCTCATTTCTCTTTCTTCATGGCTTCTCTGTGGTGTTTGTCATAGATGATCATTCTCATTGTAAAGCATGGTTTTCCCTTGACATCTGAACCACTTTGTTTTCTGCTCTCCTTCTCTTTGAACCAGTATATTTTGTGGTTTTCTTTGTACTTTTCTTATTACATTTTTGGTGGTGGTTGTTTATATACTGTTACTATTCCAACTATATATAATTTTCAAATTTTAGACATAAGTAGCATAGTTTAGCAGTTAAAAAAGGACAAACCCTAGAACCATACTCCTGGAGTTTAAATTTCACCTCTTACCACATTTTAGATTCATGGGCATAATCAAGTTAACACTTTTATATTTGATTATTTATCTGTTAAATTGATTAAAGTATACCTACCTCATTGAATTATTTGAGTGCATTACATGATTTAATTCTTTAAAACCCAGCACAGTGCCTGGTATAAAGTAAGTATTTCCGTTCTCATGTCTTTAGCTATTATTTTTATGGAGATTATTGCTCAGGTATAAATCTTTAATTTCATTGTATTTTCTAAGCTCTGTTTCCATATACCATCTGACTTCCAGACTTTTCTATTTGAGTTTGTTCACTTTGAACATTCACTATGGGAGACTCATAGGCCAGAGAAAATGCAATATCTGCCTTGTACAGTTTATTTATTGCTGCCATATCGAGTTACTGCAAACTTAGCCTAAAACAGCTAAGTTTTATTGTCACATGGGCTAGACCCAGAGACATGGGTCATGCTGGGCTAAAATCAGGATGCTGGCAGGGCTGTGTTCCTTCGGAGAGTTCTGGGGGAAAATCAGCTCTCAGGCTCATTCAGGGCCCTGGCTGAACTCTCCTCCTCCCTCTCCTCTTCCTCTGTCATAATCTGTTTTATGGTCTATACGTTGATTACACCTGCAAAGTCCTTTTTGCCAATAATATGACATTCCCAAGTTCTGGAGATTAAGGTGTGAGCGTTTTTGGCAATTGTTATTCTGCCTACAGCATGTCAATGAAAAGCTTGAAATCTGATTGGGGGAGACAAACAAAAGCAAACCGCAGGCTTAGAACTGTTATATAGAAATTGGTACTGTATACTGTGTGAGAATAATGGAAAACAAGTCTGTTACTAAGAGATAGACATTTAAGCTGAATATGGAAAGTGAGTACACGTTGGTAAGTGGCTAGGGGAACATTTTAGGGAGAAGAAGCAATAATAGTGATCGCAATAATAATAACAACTGGCTATACTAAGCACCTTTATAGGATTGCCTCTCACTGATATTTTCACATATGGTAGATAGTATTATTATCTACCATTATAGCTTCTACAGCTGAAACTGTAATGTTTTCATAGTTAGAATAGGAATGGTAAAATTATCTTATTGGGTAGTTGAAAGAATGAACACTGATTACACATGGTTAAAGCCTAGCACATAATAAACACATAAAGCATGGTAGGTGAAAGAGTGGAGGGTGGGTAAGAGAAATACTTATGAAGTAGAATTTACTGTCTTGGTTGCTGGTTATGAAGGTAGGGAGTGGGGAATTCATAGTGACTTAGGGAACTTAGGTTCCATGGACGGTAGTAGTATTCAGTTTTATAGGTGGAGGAACAGGGTTTTGTTTTTAGTGGGGATAGGGCTTTGGGAAGAGGCACAGGTGAGTTCAGGAGGTATCTATGGGAGTATTAAATGGAAACCCACATAAGTATGTCAGGCACTCAGAAGGAAGGTCAAAGGTGATGTCACTCTTATGTCAAATTCATCACATCTAAAATGGAATTTACCGTCTTCTTCTCAAAATGGTTTCCCATTTTAACTCTCCATTTTTGCTTTCCCGAAGCTTGACAGGGTTTTCTTTTTTTCCATTCTTAACTCCCAGCTCACTGGAGTTGGGGAAAAATCCCTCTTTGAGTGGTCTCAGATTTCTGCGGTGTCAGTGTGCCTGACGTGGCCTTTTCAGGTGTAGCAGCTGTTGCACCACAAGGGTAGAGTTGAGTGGTGGCAGCAGAGACCGTGTGGCCCCGCAAAACCTATGTTTACTCTCTGCATCTTTATAGAAAAAGTTTGTCACCCTTGATAATGGTGTCTCCAAAATAATAAAAAATTAATATTGTTGGATAATTTCCTGTCTCTCTCTATTCCTTCTATCTATTCAGATGGTGGGTGAGTTGGTGAGGTTGAGGGGGCAACTTGTGAGAACATGAAGGGTCTTGAGATCATTTTTTGGGCTTAGACCCCTTCCTGGAATGAGAGGAGTGACATGAGGTACCGTTTTACAAAGTGCACCCTGGCTGCTGTTTGCGAATAGACCGAGGACACGAAAGGTGGAGGCAGTGAGATCTGTTGGGAGGCGATTGTCATAATCCAGGTGTGTCTCTGTGTGAACCAGGGGATTAGGTGTGGAAGTGGCAAGACAAGGTCAGATTCTAGGTACTTTTTAAAGACAGAGCTGACAGGATTTGCTGATGGAAAAAGAGGAATTAGGGTGAGCCCAGGACGGAGAAGCAAGTACCACAGGAGCCTTAGACCGAGTTCCTGAGACCCCATGAAAGCCCCTACATTAGGGACTTTAGGGAGAAAAGGGAGACCACAGCAATTTCTGTAAAATGTATGTGTGTGTTTTAACTTCTTAACTGTACATGTGTCATGAGGAAACATTCTTTCTCTCAAATAGTTTTTCCTTTGCTTTTAAGAAGTATATTTTAAAATAAATCTAGGAAACAGTAATGTTTCTAACATGTGGCATTTTTAGAAAGAAAATTATAGTAAACCTACTCTAGTTAAGACTATTTTAATCCCATGATCTAGTTGGTGCCTTAAAAAAAACTGTTCAGAAATGAACAGTTTTAGTGGAATCAATGCAGCACTTTCCCCCAAACCCTTTGAGTTGTAGTTTTAAAAAGTTACTAGTTAATGTTTTGTTGTATTATGAATAAATTATTACTCATTTTTTTATGAAGGTTTTACTTGTAATGGACACAAGGACAGAACAGACATTCATTTTAAAAGTAAGTAGAATTAGTACGTTTAATGATCTTGAAATTTATTTTTAAATTGTACTCTAAAAGGAAACAATTTTTTTTATTGGGTGTTTCAATTTCTTTTTTGGATGTTCATTTATGTTGATGATGAACTTTATTTTTGTCCTTTCATCACAGTTGATAAATACTCTATAACACACATTTAAGAAACATATTAGGTAATAGAATATATGGAGGAAATAATTTGGTTAAGTTGAAGACTCATTTCATGTTGTATAAATGGAAAGTGTACACTTTACACCTCTAATACCTATTATATAATTTGTGGAGCCCATGAACCATCTCACCTGTGATAGTAATTACAGTTCTTTTTTTTTTTTTTAATTTTATTGTTGTTGTATTACATCCATCCCCTTTTAATAATTATAGTTCTTAAGGACCGAAATTTTGCCTTAAAGTATTTGTTTACAAATATTGGGACAGTGTTATCCACATTCCTGGCCCTCTTTTTGATCTCTTTCTTGATTCTCTGTATAACTCAATTTGTAACTAAATGAATAAGGAAAGAAAATCCCTCAATTTTTTAATTTTGAAATTGTATTTGAAGTGGATTGTGACAGAACATATTCTAAAAATATTCCAAGTAATGTTATATCTAGTATTAATCAATTTCAGATTACTTTTATTTTTTCTGATACTTCAAAAAAATTTTTAAGAAGATTTTATTTATTTAATTTTAGAAAGAGGTAGGGAGGGAGAAAGAGAGAGAAACTTCAGTTGGTTGCCTTTTGGGTGCACCCCTAACGGGGACAGAACCTGCAACCCAAGCATGTGCCCTGACTGGGAGTCGACTGGCAACCCTTGCTCTGTGGGATAATACTCAGCCAGCTGAGCCACACACATCAGAGCTCTTTTTCTTTCTTTTCTTCTTTAATTTTATTTATTATTCTAAGAGAGGGGAAGGGAGGGAGGCAGAGAGGGAGAGAGCCATCAACGTATGGCTGCCTTTCACCTGCCTCCAGCTACAGACCTGGCTGGAAACCTGGCTTGCAACCTGGTTATGTGCCCTGGCTGGGAATTGAACCAGCAACCTTTGGGTTTGCAGGCCGGTGCCTTATCCACTGAGCCACCAGCCAGGGCTCAGAGCTCTTTTTCTGATGCTTTTATTTTAACTTAAAATAGTAACATTTTAATTTTTTTGGAATAGAATTTTAAAATTGCCTGTTCAATCTAGGAGTACCTTTTATGTCTCAGGAATTGGAGTTGATCTCACAACATCTATTGCTTTAAAAATATATACAAGTAAAATACAACTTAAGGAAAGGTCATAGAGAAATAACTGTGTGTCATCCTGATGACTTAGTGCAAGAGCGTCTCTAATAAAAACACTGACCCACGTAATTGATTTTAATGGCAGCTTTGTGTGGCATCTTCCGTTCTCTGGATTCTCGCCAGATGCCATCCGCAGAGCCTCCAGGGACTGAGGGGCATAGAGCAGCAGATGAGTGGTTTCTCTGAAGCCCAGAGTAACTCGGATAGATTAGTTTGGTTGATAAACACAGAGCGCAGCAGGCTCCAAAGGCAACTGAGGGTACAACTGACCTTTTTGTTCTCTGTCAGGGGCTAAGGAAAAGCAGTGAATACAGCAGGAACAGAAAGACCATCATCCCCCGCTGTGTGCCCAACATGGTGTGTCTGCACAAGTACATCATTTCTGAGGAGTCGGTGTTTCTCGTGCTGCAGCACGCGGAAGGTTGGTGGGCACTTTCACTTGTGTTTGGAGCGCAGAATGTCACCTGCTTAGCTTTTTAGTTTCTAGAATGTCCTTCTCCTGTCATTACACGAATGAGTAAACCACGTGAAACGCATGTTGCCTTATTTCTCTGCCCTCCCTCCCTCCGGCCTTTGAGTTGGGAGAGGAAGTGAAAACGCAGGCAAGCAGCAGGTTCCATTTGGAGTGCAGCGGCAGCCTCAGACACACTCAGCTACTTACTCGCTTTCTCCTGGAATTGAGCTGGAGGGGAACTTTGCGGTGAATGTGTGCTGAGAGAGCCGGGCCTCAGTTTATAGGTTTTATTTTGTTCTTTCGTTCTCTCCTAAATAGAAGGATACATTCCTGTTAGACAGCTAAAATAAAAAGCATATCCTGAGGAATTAATTAATTACCTCCCTGTTTAGAAGGCCAGGGTATTTGCTTGACATTTGACATGACCCAGTTATTCTAATCTGGGTTTTTACAAATACAGCCATTTGCATCACACCCGGGTACAGAGCAGGGCGCACTCCTCCGCCTTCCGAGTATTTATGACATTTCAGCTCTGAGGGGAGGGAACAGGTGGCAGAAATACTATGCTTTGATTTGTTTTTGCCTTTCAGTGTGTGAACCCAAATAGTTTTCTATTGAAAATGACTGAATACAGCACAGAAATACAAGTCTACATTATAAATACTGCCTTTTGGCTTTTAAGAGGTGCTTTTAAAAATGGTGGAAAAAATTAAATTTTCTATATTTAATGGTGTTATTATTATTTTCATGTTATCAAAAGTAGAGAACTGTTGTGCTTTACTAATAGGCATAACATGTGAATTGAATGCATTTCCCCAGGAAAATGGTCATTGCTTGCAGAATGAGGTCTCGTATGATAATGAATGCAAGACTTCTGATGGCAGTAAACTATTGTTTATTATGAAGTACAGCACAAGATAACTACAGATGGAGGGAAGACCTCCATATGTGGTACTTAATAAGAAATTCAGAAGGGCCTCCATGGTCTCTCAGGTATTAAGGGAGTTAATTGCGTGTGTGAATTGGATAACTAATTCACCTTTGTTCAGACATTATAGACAGCTTTTATCTGAGGATACCAGTGCATTACAGACATTATTGAATTAGAGGTCATGTCATCTGATAGCAGAATACAGCCACCTCTGGTGTGGAACAAAAATAACTTGCGTAGTAATAATCCATAATAATTTAGAACAAGGTCAGTAGGATGAATGTAATTAGAGTCCATATTCTATTACCCAGGGTGGATTATTTGTGTTGGAGATTATCTGTGGCAAAATTTCAATCCCAGTTACCCCTGCTATTTGCAACTTCCTCTTCCTGTTCTTCTCTTTCTTCTCCAAGTCACACTTTAGGTTTTCTTCTGCCATCTTCTCACCTTCCCTTACACTCTCTATGGCCAATATTTCAACTGAATTTACCTCAGTACTATAGAAAATATTTATAATCTGTCTTAAAGATACAGACATAATGGTTTTAAAATTCTCCACTGTTTTAGATTACCTTTACCAAGTCTCTTTTTCTTTACTGTTGATCATGCCTGTGCTGAATGGTAACATGACCACAGAATTTATCTTGGATTCTTTAAACTTTAAGAAGGAGATTTGCTTGTACTGTGTGTGTTAGGTGTTATTTAATTTTTAAGAAGAATTGTCATACAAAGATATTAAATTGTAGTGCAAAAAGGCCTTTTGGACTCATTTAATATTAAACAGATTTGTTGAGTATATGTTTGGTAAACAGACAGGAAAAGAACTTGCCCCTTTGAAACTTACATTCTTGTTCTGGAGAGTCAAATAGAGAAGCAAAAAGCAGGAGAATATTAGATAATAATGGGGACTACACTGACCTTTAATAGCGACAGAGAGCTCTACTAGACAAGGGGACTGTTTTAGATTAGACAGTCCAGAAAGTCCCCTCTAAGGATGTAACATTTATGAGTTCTGAATGACAAAAGAAGTGACCATTTGGGTGGAAGGGGGATGCACATTCCAGGTACAGGCATTGGTGTAAGAAATCAAGGCTAAAACAGGCTTGGGATGTTTGAGGAGCAAGAAAAGAGACCATTGGTTGGAGCATAGTAGGTGAGGGTGATAGTGGAACATGAGGCTGTTGGAGAAGCTGGCAGGAGACTGTTATTCAAGTGCATTGGGAAACATTGGACACGTGAATCAATGGCCGGGTCTGATTTATGTGAAAAACAAAATACTCAGGCTGTTGTATGGGAGACTGGATTATAGAAAACTAAGAATAGAAGCAGGGAGAAGGCTAATAAAAGGTCTTAGGCAAGACTTTTGGGACCTGTGATGGTATAAAGGTTTGGGACAGAAGGTTCCAGGGTAAATTCTTGGGTTTGGCTTGAGTCATCAAGGGAACTAGAAGATGGACAGTGTGCTGCTGTCTTTTATGTGTTAGTGGTACTTGTCACCCCTGTGAATTAGGAGGTTGTGCATGTAGCATAGATTTGTCACTTTCATATGCAGAATAAACTATGACTGAAAAAGTAAAGGAGCCATTTCCCCCCCATAACATGAATGTTTGAGTATTCATTTGTGGCATTAGCATTCCTCTGCTTACGAAAAACTTTCATGACTCATTTTCTTCAATTCATCCAGTCACAAATGTATGGCATGCTTACTGGGACACAGGCTTAGTCCTGTAATAGATGAGAATTGCCCACATTTACCTTACATTATAGAGACAGGACAGACAATAACTAAATATCTAAGTAAATGTATATCGGATAGAGAAAATAACGGAAAGGAGATAGAATGCCAAAAGGGTGGGGCAGGAGCTGCTATTTTATATAGAGTGGTATTAAGAAGGCACATTGCAGGAAGGGAGAGAGGGAGCATGTGGATGCATGAAGGGTCAATATCCGAGTGAGAGCAGGAGCAGGGCTGGAGGTGAGAGGACCTGGTGTGCAGGAAGCAGCAAGGCCACTGTGGCTGGAGCAGAATGGGAAGAGTGGCAGGAAAGGAGCTTGGAGAATGAGGAGGCAGGCAGGTGGGCAGCTGTTGCGTGGTCTTGTAGGCTGCTTTAAGAACTTGATTTTTATTCCGAATTGAGAGATGGTTATTACATGCTGAATGTATTTTGAAGATAGACTGACATGATTCTACCCTGTATGACTCCCAAGATTTTGGCTCAAATAGCTGAAAGGATGGAGTTTCCATTTACGGAGATGCAGAGCGCTGTGGGAGGGGTGGGTGGAGAAGGAGCAGTCGGGATTCAGTTTCGGACATGTGCGTTTGAGACGCTTATCAAACAAAGTGGCGTTGAGTAGCATGTACCAGAGAGATTTCAGGAGGGAGGTTGGAAAGGCTTGTTTCTGTTAATCAATCTCCTATTTTAACTCTTAAGGAAGAAAAGGTGGGAAAATGATTGTATTCAGTGAAGGCCATGAGTGTCTTTAAAACTTTTTAAGTTCCTAAGATTATGGATGAAATCACACTCATCATAAGTATCCCAGCATTTAGCAGAGTGCTTGGTACATGGAAGGTGCTCAGCGTATGACTGTTGAATACTGAGTCAGAGTAAAGATGAATTGACTAGAGTAGAAGAAAACGATTGGAAGAGCCCCTGAATGTGGACACAGCAGATAGATGGGGGATGGGAAATAATTTCTCCCCAAGTTATTTGGGGATCCAGGGGGTTAAATGATTCTCTTTTTATTAACTAGCTTTAAAAATGTATAAAACTAATATGTAAAGAAGTGAAATTGAACTATGTAGAAGTATACAGAGTAAAATTAAAATTCTCCCTCTCTATTCACTCTGATGCCCAGCTTTGTTCTCTAGAAATAGGGGGAAATTTCCTATGTATATACACATGTGCACCCTGCCTGTCTGCTTTAAAGAACATAAATGGGTCTTAAACATTCTTTTGTAACATGTCCACATGCTCCTTATCTTAACAATGCCTCTTGGGCAGCATTCCTTTTTAGTATACAAGGTCTGTCCCAAAAGTATTGGCCATACTAACTGTATTAATTATGTTGACATTGATGCCATGCTTTTGGGACAGACCTCATGTATAGGTCTGCAGTGTGGGGTGGTGATTAAAAGCCAAGGTTCTGGAGCCAGGTTCACCATTTCCTAGTTGTCTGCCTTTGGACAAGTTACTTACCCTTTTTGTGCCTCTGTTTCCTTATCTGTAAAATAGGGGTGACAGTAATTACCTACCTCGTACATAGGACTGATAGGAGGATTAAATAGTTGAAATGTGTCAAATACTTAGAACAGGGCCCGGTACATGGTAAGCAGGATGTATTTACAAATATTGCTCTTATTTAATTTTTGAATAGATACAAAGTATTTGGTTGTTCAGATTTATCATAATTTATGTAATTGCTCCCCTGTTAATTGGTGTTTAAATTGTTTTCAATGCTTTTACCTATATATCTTTGTTTGTTGAAAACTGTTTATAGGAAAAATTTCTTAAAGTAGAATTGCTAGGTTGAAAGGTGATTTTTGCTCATTGGTCCAGCAATATTTTGTTATGTATATTAAAGTTCTAATTCTGGTCAAACAAATTGAACAAACTTTTTTTTTTTTTGCAATCTTTCAGAAAACCAGTAGATTAAAATATGAAGAGAGTTTGTTAAGTTTTGTAAACCTTATGTATTGCTATTTTCATAGCTTAAAATAGCTAATATCTATTTTGTATGCTTTAATGGGGCTTAGGTGTCATTTGTATTATTAAAGTGTTAACAATTGTAACTGTGTTATGCATTTTCTACTTATATTTTGTGGTTTAGCCAGCAATAAGTTTTTTTTTAAGGTTAACATTTTAAATGTGACAACAGTAAAATTAACATTTGTGTAAGTCTGTGTGTTGGGCCTGATCTTAACTCTATAGGAAGTAAAACCTACTCAGCTTTTGTGGGTAAGAAATTTCAGTAAGAATAATGTGTTCTTGTACGTTAGGTGACTTTCATAATTTAAAAAAATTTTAATTTATTTATTTTAGAGAGAGGGAAAGGAAGGGAGAAATAGAAGGAGAGAAACATACATTTGCAAGGGGCCTGGGCTACAACCCAGGCATGTGTCCTTGCTGGAAGTTGAACCAGCAACCCTTGGGTTCGCAGGCAGGCATGGCACTCAGTCCACTGAGCCACACCAGCCAGGGCATCATGATTTTTTAATTAAAAAAAAAAAAAAGTATGTGATAGGACCAAGATGTTTGTTTCTGTAGCTCTCTATCAAACATTAAATTTAAGTGGGCATATAGCAAAGAATGGAGAAGAGCTAAAACAGGTTATTTCTTGCTTGAACATGCAGTTTTTGTAATTCATTTTGGGTACTTGTTTAGGTTAAGGACAAATTTCATAAGGGGCGCTTCCCTTATGACACAGTTAGAAATTTTACCTAAAACTGAAGAGAGTGGAAGTTAGGTAAGGTGCTGTATTTAATCAAATTGGTAAACTTGCTAATAGGCAATGCTAGCAAGTTGCTATGAAGGTGGCACTGACACGCATTGCTTATTAGATAACCTTTCTGTAAAGTGTTTCACAACACATATCACAGGCATAAAAATACTCATGCTTCTTGATCTAGTGCTTTCATTTATGGGATTCTGTCTTGATGAAATAACCAGAGATGCCAAGTATTTGTATGTAAAAGTATATATTATTTTAATCCTAATAGCAAAAGACTAGAGTAACTTAAGTGTTCACCGATAGAGGAACAGTTAAATAAATATATCATAGTATCTGTAACATGAAAATTAGAAAATGTTTACTCAATGATATTAGCTGTGAATAAAATGTCTGAAAATAAACATACTAGTAGGTAATAGTGCTTATGTGTAATCTATATAGTCTGAATTTCTGTTTTCCTTATTCTTTTCTGTATTTAAACATTTTAACAATAGAACCATATATTTGTTTTAAAATAGGAAGATTGTATGACTAAAAATAATGCATATATACATTTAAAATTTTATTTATTATTTTTAGAGAGAGGGGAAGGGAGAGAGGCAGAGAGGGAGAGAGACATCAATGTATGGTTGCCTTTCACCTGCCTCCAGCTACAGACCTGGCTAGAGACCTGGCTTGCAACCTGGTCATGTGCCCTGGCTGGGAATCAAACCAGCGACCTTTAGGTTCACAGGCCAGTGCCTTACCAACTGTGCTGCCAGCCAGGACTATGCCATGAATATTGATAGACTTTTTCCTTGAAAGATTTTCAAAAAATTGGTAAAGATGTCACCTTTTTATAAGCCAGTTAATTAAATATTTAATACCTATTATTGTACATGCTAGACAGAGTCCTCTTCCTGAAGTTATGAAAACTGTGCAGTCCAGTAAAGATGGTAGTAAAAGTATAGAAAGTATTATTAACATGAAATAGAATGGTATATAAATATGGTAAGAAGGAGGAAGTGGTAGAGAGGATTCAGAGATGAAAGGAGTTGTAACTCAGCAAGAGGATATAAAAAATTGGTAAAAGAAAATAAATTCTGAAAGGACCTTTGAGAATGGGTAGGATTTTGACCAGCAGGTATTGGGGAAATTAATAGGAAAGAAACTTCTAAGGGGTGGGTATAACTTGAATAACAGCTCAGCATAGGTTATATGTGGAGAAACCCAGTTCAGATGACTTATGTGTGAGTTAAGGGAGAGGACCAGCTTGTGGGTTGATACTGGATTACTGAGGGGTTCAGATGCCTTTTATGGAGTTGGTACATCATTGACTAGCAGGAGTCTTGGGTTCTTGAATGGAGAAATAACATCATAAGATCTGTGCTAACATGAAAAATGAATTGGGCAGCAGTTATTGTACAAATCTAGTTGTAGCTATAACACAGAATGGGTCAAGGAATTAAAAGAAGAGGAAGAGTGTGAGAAATATGGCTAGATTTTAGAGGACTATTCCATATAGAAAGAACAAGGGAGAAAAAATATTCCAGGTTTGGTGCAAAGCTTTTCTGTCAGAAGGGCTTGGAAGTCAGAAAGAGGGAGTGATTTGGAAGGCAAAAATAAAAGAATTTAAGTACATTGAAGTTTAGATTTCAGCAGCTCATCCAGGTGTCATCAGCTGAAGACGAATGAAACTTTTCTTAGAACTTGAGTGGATACTCTTCCTGCTGGTCAGCGAAGCTTTGCACATCTCATTCTGATGAATTGCCATCTGAGTTAATGAACATTGACAGAATGCCTGCCATGTCCTGCACACTGTGTAGGAAGTGCACATACAATGATGAAAAAGGCTTGGTTCTGCCCTCACAGCATTCACCATCCAGGAGAACTGAAAAGAACACATCATATTTTTGGATTGCATACAGGAATCCCAGCTTCAGGTTCAGGTGTTAGTGTGCCTCAGTAGAGCTGTTTGTAACAAGAGGAGTGTGGTCATTGTTGTCAAAAGACCAAGGAAAGATGGAATGAGTGCATAGCTCCTTGTATGAGTGTGTTTCAAAGCCATATATGAATCTTGAAACTTTCATTTCAATATGGGGAAATCAGAAAGACTAAGTATAATCTGATGCTAACAGAAAGTTAGCTAAGGAAAAATGAGAGGGGAAAGTTAAATGCTATAATGTCCTATACCACTGATTATTATCCAATGGAAGAAGACTGTTAACTAGATCACTGGTAGAGGAGAGGCAGGGGTGTTTTTGGGTTAACCTTATGACAGTTACCCTTTATTGAGCAGTTATTGTATACTAGGTATAATGTCAGGAGCTTTATGTGCTTATAGAATTTCTCTAAATAGAGTGAAATGCAAAGTAGAAAAACAATTTTGGATGTTTCCAATGACTTTTTTTTGTTAAGGTTTTATTTATTATTTTTTAGAGAGAGAGGAAGGGAGAGAGGGAGAGAGAGACATTAATGTATGGTTGCCTTTTACCTGCCTCCAGCTACAGACCTGACTGGAGACCTGGCTTGCAACCTGGTTATGTGCCCTGGCTGGGAATCAAACCAGTGACCTTTGGGTTCACAGATCGGTGCCTTATCCACTGTGCTACCAGCCAGGGCTCCAATGACTTTTTTTTTGAAACATATAAGAGACCATCAGTGATTATTTCTCTTAAGATTTAGTTACCTTAGGTATATGATATTTAATAATAACATAAAAAATATGCTGAAAAATGTTGCCTTCACCATGTTAAGAGAGGGTTTTATTTTTAACACACTATTTCTTGCCTTTGAAAGCTACAGTTATTTCTTCATGAAGTATGCTGCTGTAATTAATGTTTTTAAGATTTCTGAATCAAATTTAACTATTCTTTCTTCTTATAGTACTGGGTCTAGTCAGTAGAGCTTTGGTAGGTTTTTGATACTTACATTGTTTATTTATTCAAAGATTCTAATTAGCCAAAGTGGTTTAATTTTTATGGTTAAAAGAAAACAAAAGAAAAATCAGATGACTAATGAACAAAACAAACAAACTAGCAAAATAGAACCAGAGGCGTGGAAACAAGGAACAGACTTTCAGTGTGCAGAGGGAAGAGGGGAGGGGGAGAAAGAGGCAAAGAAGGAACTAGTATAAATGACCCATAGACGTGTGTGGGATTGGCTGTAGGAGAGGGGATGGGGAGGGTGGGGCATGGAAGAGCAGTGGGGGGAAAATGAGATAAGTGTAATACAACAACAATAAAAGAAAAGAAAAATAAACAGAGAAAAATCAGGTGAAATAAAAACCTGACAAGTATTGCTGATAAAACATTGGATTACTTTGTTGTATTTGATTTCTATGATTTACACGAAATTGATTTTTATGATTTTGTTTTTTATAGACTTCTGATATATATCAGAATACAAAATTACAGAATACAGAATTAATAGCTTGCCTCATTAATGACTGCTCAATTAATATTCCTCAATTGCATTACTTGGTCTCATACTACATATGATGTGTTTGGGGAGGGGAAAAATGGGAAAAATATTAATTGGTCATTTATAATGGCGTAATTATATACCAGATGCCAAATCTCCTTTCTAATCCTGCATTGGGCATTTTCAAAATGCAATAATATTGTTGATTTTTCTCCCCCAGCGAAGTACACAATTTTAAACAGCCCTTGTTGATGAATTTCCACTTGACCAAGAGCCCATGCTTTGAAAAATTATTACATAGACAAATCAGAACACAATCAGATGTTTCAAAAACGAAATCACATTTAACTTTAAAGCAGAAGCTCATCTGTGAAATTTCGTATTAGTATTTGTTATAACTAATATCCCTTCAAAGGAAGACATAGGTTGTCCTTTCAAAAGTAATCGCTGTGAGGAGATGTGCTCAAAACTGTACTCAACAGTCAGCGGTAATGAAAGACATTTTATTAAAATGCTTGCCTTCCAGAACACTGGATATTTTCATGGGTGGGTATCATTGACTGGCTTTTAATCGATTATTAGAATACTTTATTGCTTGTATAACGGCCTCAGTGAGTAACCTAAATTTGGGGATCTTAATTTTTTTTTCTCTCTCTCTCTCTCTCTCTCTCTCTCTTTTTTTTCTTTGTTTGGTTATGCTTGTCCACAGGAGGCAAACTCTGGTCATACATCAGTAAATTTCTAAACAGAAGTCCTGGAGAAGGCTTTGACACCGAGGAAGGGGAGGAACCCGCACGCAGTAGAGGTCGCCTGCAGCAGCCGACTGGCAGCGCTCGGGACAGCGGCGCCTTGGAACCCAGAGCCGGCGACGGAGGGGCCGCGCTTCCCGTGCTGCCTTTGGAGACCAGCCTGACTCAGAGCTCTCAAGACGACAGCAACCAAGACGACGATGACCAAGATAGCTCTCCAAAATGGCCCGATTCTGGCTCAAGTTCCGAAGAAGAATGTACCACTAGTTACTTAACATTATGCAATGAATATGGGCAAGAAAAGATTGAACCGGGGTCACTGGATGAGGAGCCTTTCATGAGGAGTGAAGGAAACGGTGCGGAAGGCTTCCCCGCACACCTTGCCACGGACAGTGCCGGCCCCAGCCCTCACCTGAGAGGTCATGAGCTGAAATTCTTCCCTGGTAGCGAGGACCTGGAGGCCGCTAGCTCCCCGAGAACATCAGATTCCCTCCGTAGATCTAAAAACAGCTCCATGGAGTTCTTTAGGATAGACAGTAAGGATAGCACTAGTGAACTCTTAGGACTTGACTTTGGAGAAAAAATATATAGCCTAAAGCCAGAGCCTTTGAAACCATTCTTTACCCTTTCAGATGGGGATGGAAGCTTTAGTATTAGCGAAAGCAGGGTGATAGCTCAGGACACCATTAGCAGGGGCTCCGATGACTCTGTCCCAGTTATTTCTTTTAAAGACGCTGCTTTTGATGGTACCAGCGGTCCTGATGAAGGAAGGCCCGATCTTCTTGTAAACCTACCTGGTGAAGTGGAGCCACCAAAAGATGGTGCAGCGGTGGGGCCTGCTAAGTTGACACAGACGAATACTGGTGTCATGGAAAGTAAACTGCTGGAAGCCCCGGATGTTTTATGCCTCAGACTTGGTGCAGAGCAGGGCCAATCACAAGGAGGAAAAGGCTCAGGGGAATTGAGGGATCCCTCTCGTCTTCCACCCCGTGGCGTCACAGAGAAACACTACGTACAGGGGGATCTTGGGGTGTTATTTGTGGCCACTGTCGATCCTGGCAGTTCAGGAGACAGGCCTTTGCTGCACAGCTCCGATCCGAACTTTCAAGGACTTGGAGTGGCTGACGCAGTGGTTGAGTCCACAGTGACTGCACACAACACGGAAGAAAGCTTATTCCCTGCTTCTGACCCACTCTCAGGTGCTAATGAATACCATGCAAGGACAGACGCTTTAAAAACTGAGGAAGTGCTGCTGTTTACAGATCAAACTGATGATTTGGCTGGAGAGGAATCGCCTTTATTTCTGAGCGGCTCTGCGACCAAGGGAGCAAGCGGGTTAGCAGGAGAAGGAGACAAGGAGATACATCAGATTTTTGAGGACCTTGATAAAAAACTAGCACTACACTCCAGGTTTTACATCCCAGAGGGCTGTATTCAAAGATGGGCAGCTGAAATGGTGGTAGCCCTTGATGCTTTACATAGAGAGGGAATTGTGTGCCGCGATCTGAACCCAAACAACATCTTATTGAATGATAGAGGTCAGGAACTTTTGCAAATGCATTTCTTTTTATTCGCTGTTGCTTCCAATTAACTGAGTAGGCGTTTTATCTTGTAATTAGTATCTTCATTTCCTATCTAGAGCTTCATTATCAGTGCAGCAAATTCACCCCCAGTAATAGCTTCTAGTACTTAATGATGCCATTATTCTTAATGATACTGTTTTTAGCTACAAAAGGAGTAATTACAGTTCATTTCTGCAGAAAATGGAAGAGAAAAATGTTTTGATTTCTCCTGTCGTTTTGTTTTTAGGACACATTCAGCTAACGTATTTTAGCAGGTGGAGTGAGGTTGAAGATTCCTGTGACAGCGATGCCATGGAGAGAATGTACTGTGCCCCAGGTCAGCACCGTCTCCTACAACGTTGCACTTGAAAAGTAGTTCCGCAGCTTGCGTTTCTTTATGGAAGTCATAGTTTTCCCTAGCAGTGTGCATACATGTTGGGTTTGCTTATCTCTTTAATGTTTCAGAAAAGGAAATTGGGGGAATGAGATCATTATATAACTTATAGTTGAGTGTGTGTGTGTGTATTTGTTATTAAATGGGTTTGTACTTCTCATGGAACTGTCAGTGTCTTAGAGATGACTTAACTTCTTAGTGTTTAGAAAGACCTTTAAATACCCTGAACCTCTTCACATGGATGATTTTTTATTAAGATGCGAGAGGTAATTGACTAAAAAGGTAATGTTTCTAAGGCTAAAACTATGGTAAAATATAGAATTAAAAAAAAATACAAGACTGTGATTTCAGTGGTGAGCCAACCTGGTATTTCAGTTTTTTTAGTAGATTTTAGTTTTAATTCTTTTTCCCTGTATTTGACAAATTTGAGGAAGCATGCTTTTCTTTCAAAATAGCTTATTTTGCCAAATATTTGTTATAATAGGTTTCTCTTCCTCTTCCTGTATTGGTCTTTTTTTTTTTTTTTTTTTTTTTTTTTTTTTTTTTTTTTTTTTTTTTTTTTTTTTTTTTTTTTTTTTTTTTTTTTTTTTTTTTTTTTTTTTTTTTAAATTAGAGATTTATTTTTGGGAGTGTTAGATCCTTTGTTGATAATTACAGGTCACTTGAGCATGTGAATTGTACTTGAATTACTTTCTCTTTGTCAGATCAGGCTGTGTTTGAATCCAAAGTTCTTTCGACTTTTGCCTAGCATTCAGCCTCTTTAGATGGCCAGAGTTTCTCCACGTGTCACCCACTGGCTTCCAGAGAAAGTTCAAGCTGATTGTGTTGACGTGATCTGCTTAGTTGTTGATTAATGCAGTATTTAAGTGCTTACTAGCTAACCAGTGTATTATTGAAGCTAACATTGTTTCCCTGCATAATGGGAAATTATTATAATTAGGGTGGAAAGAGCTATATTGTTTTTAGTTACACCCTTCATTGTTAAGAATGATATCTGTACTGGGGAAAAGCAAAGTTTCTCAACTTGGGAAGCAAATACCCTAAAACTATTTTCTGAAACAATGATTTGAGTTTTCTTTTTACTGTTACTCTTTTTCTTCCCCCAAATTAGGCTCTTTCTATTTTTTTTTTTTTTTTTTTTTGTCTTCCTAGGGGCAATAGAGCATGATTATATTTTTTGTTTTTCTCAAATAGGTAATATTATGCTTTTAAAAAAAAACCTTACTAGTATGCTTTAGTTAATGGGACAACAAAAAAATTTTTTCATAGTAAAATGTTATGGTTATCTGGCTTTTTTTGTTTTTAACAGATCCTACTTTTTTCTGAATTGATAAAAATAACATTTGAGGTACCAGTATATATAAATATCTTTGTTATTATATTGAATTAGAGGTTTTAGAATAAATATTGAATCTGGGGATATTTTAAAGTGAAATACTATTAAACTCTGAAGTCAGGTGTAGTATAAATCTTACATCAAAGCCAGATGTTTATGGAGCATTTTTTAAGGTTTATGACTGACTCATTATTTCCTGTTAGCGTTGTTATTTTCTTATTGGGTACTATGTTGTATTTTGGCATTTCAGCAACATTGTTTTTCTTCAGTTTAAAATACAGTCATGTTTTCTGTAGCATGTTGCCTTCTGAGAGTTTAAATATATGTGGAACAAAACCATTCTACATCCATCAATAGATATGTGCTTTCAATTTTGTGTACTGAAGTACTGAATTTAATAGAGCAGTAATTTTTAAGCCTTTTTTCAGAAAACACAATGCTTACTATTGACCAGCAGGTGGCAGTCTACCATTAATGGATTTTTTGCTCTCATCGTTCAGGTTGTCCTTCACTAACATTAAAAAAAAAAAGCTGTAGTCTGAAGAAGGGCTTTGTTTTAATTATTTGCATAAAGGAATTGTACTTTCGAGTTTTGTGAGTTGCCAAAATGTTCTAGTGTTATGGTTTGCAGGGAACAATGTGGAAAGTGTCTTCATTCCTTGGGCTTATTAATTTGTTTTATCAACAGGATAAAATAGAACCAGTTATGGCCTTAACAGAAGGGTAATGCTAGTGCTCTCTATTTTAGATGGTCTTAAACTTAGAGTCACAGGACTCAGTTAAGTCTGTGTACCCCTGCCCCTTGCTGACACTGCAAGGGGAACTGGAGCAAATTTGAAAATTACTTTGCGTCTGAAAATTGAATAGCAGTCCTACTGATAGAAAGTACGAATGGGCTCCCCTCCTTCTCCCAGAGGGGTAGGAATAATGATAATAGGCTAGCATTTGAACACTTAAAAATCACAAATCAATGAATATACATAGGGACATAGAGTGCTTAGTCCTCTTTTGATCTCCCCTTGGAAACAAACATTAAGGGTTTAACAAATTCTTCCACACCCCCCTGCCCTCCCATTTCCTAACTCTAACCCTAGTGCTATTGTCCAAGTAACTCGAAAGCGAATTAAGCCACTGATGTTTGGTTAGAAAGTCACAAGATTATGATAAGAACGAGTCCCTTCTGTTTAAACAGTGTGCAGCCTCTACCCGTACCACTCCTCCTTCCTGGGAATTCTTATCATGTATTTGTCCTAAAAACATTACCCACCTGCCCTGTACTTCGTATTATCAGTAATGTATCTTTTTATCTTGTGGATGATTGCCTTTGTATTTTGAGAAAAATTTCCAGTAACAGATTTGATTTGCATGGGCAGAAACTTGAGCAAATGCCAAACTAGCAGGGGGCCATTATTCTGCTCTATAAATAAGTTTAAAAAAAGAAAGAAATATACACACAGAAACCTGCAAATCAACATGTTTTGGCCTAATTGAGGGGAAAAGCAAGATAGATAAATTTTGAAATGCAAATGATCACCTTCTGTTATTTAAGTATAGTTTCTGCCAACTTTGTGATCTTAGCTTCTAAAAGTCATGGTCATTTCAACAATGTAGACTACCAAGGATGTCTGATATTGACAAGCTTCTGTCACAAAATGGAGAATGTTTTTTAAAAAGTTGCCACTTTTTATATTAAAAAATCCAATCCCACAACAAAAAGACGAAAACCATGGCGTGTTCTCTGTCTACATCTGTGAAAAAGCCAGCAACTAAATGGCTGCAGCTGCATACCCGTCAAGAGGGTCTTGAGAATACGAATTCATTGATCAAACCCAGCCCAGTTTTCAAAGTAGAAGCCCTTCCTTTTGGGTTCACTGTGTATCCTTAGATTCTCTAGGATGATTCTCCAGAAAGGTTTTATTTTAAATAAACATCATTCATAGTAAATGGGTTCCTTTCATACTAGAGAAATGGAACTGAGTTTAGGAAGAAAATGAGCAAAGAAATAGTCCCCAAAGTAGGAATAGATTGTACAGCACCACACTATAAATGTAACAGTACCTCGTTTCCATGTTAGGAGACTTTCAGATACTATATTAAGAGACTCTTAGACAGGTTCCCCTATTTTCCACTGTGAGAGACTATAGAATAAAAACTGGAGGAAATTGATTGTTCTTCTCCAGGGGACTCCTCTATAGTTACTCTGACTTTATTTCTGCTTGTACACGCACGCAAAGAACTTTGTGTGTTGTATCATTGCAACTATCATACCATAGAAGAATTTTTTGTTATAGCATTTTATGTGTAAAGGAAAAATAAAATGTCAAGAAAGTATTTGCCTTTCATTAGTTTTTTAAAGTCTTAACTCATCATTTAAAAAACAGCTAGAAAATAGAACCTATAATATTAAGCATATAAAATGCAAACAACCATATTTGAAAGTTTAATATGCAATGTCAGTAAAATTGCTTATGTGTTAGATATAATGCTAATGTTAGCACTCAAGTTTCCCATTCTAGTCTTAAGAAGTTGAGAAGGTATCTGTCATTGTATGTCCTTCGCCTTTATTTTCCACCCCATTTTAAGTCTTTATCACTGCTTAATATTTACAATGGTATTTCTCATTGAGTACTTTTCAGACTTGAGAGTTTATAGGTGAAAACGTGTGGAAGTGAAGAAGTCCAAAATGCTCTTTTATTGCAGCCCGATCGCCATGCTCCCAGATGTCAAATGACAGCTTTGCTTCCTCTCTGAGGCGATTTCACACATGGAAACAGCTCGCAGTTGACAGGGAAAAGTGAAACATAGAAAAACCATGCTGAAAACTGCAAAATTCACTTAGGAGCATGACATTTATTTATTACTATTCTTTGCTCTTCTCCCCTGAATTGATCAAATTCTCTCTCATTCTCTCTCTCTCTCCCTCTCTCTCTTTCTCTCCCTCTCTCTCTCTCTCTCTCTCTCTCTCTCTCTCTATATATATATATATATATATAAAATATATATTTTAAAAATCCGGTTACTTTTTTTTTTTTTTAAGATTTTACTATTTTTAGAGAGCGGGGGAAGGGATAGAAGCAGAGAGGGAGAGAGAGACATCAGTATATGGTTGCCTTTCACTTACTTCCCGCTAAGGACCTGGCTTGCAACCTGGTTATGTGCCCTGGCTGGAAATCGAACCAGTGACCTTTGGGTTCACAGGCTGGCTCCTTATCCACTGAGCCACCAGCCAGCGCCATGAATGTATTTTTTGAGAGTAGTCTTCCCTGCCCTTCTCCATAAACACGTTTTACACTTACTTTGTTGCTTTTAAAGCATGACACTCTGCATGATAGTTATATATTTGATACTTAGATCTTGGACTCAGACAATGAATGGTTTAAAATAGCATGAGACCATCATAAGTTTTTTTTTTTTTTTAAGATTTTTAAAATTATTTTTAGGGAGAGGGAACGGGAGGGAGACAGAGAGGAAGGGAAACATCAATGTATGGTTGCCTTTCACCTGCCTCCACCTGGCTGGAGACCTGGCTGGAGACCTGGTTATGTGCGCTGGCTGGGAATCAAACCGGCGACCTTTGGGTTTGCAGACTGGCACCTTCCCACTGAGCCACCAATCAGGGCTCCCAAGTTTAAAATTTAGATTATTGAGATGGAATTGAGAATTACTAAACCTTGATATTTGTCCCATATCACCCATGAACTCATTGCACAATCTTGTTGTGCAAGTTATTTGACTTCCTTGGCCTTACTTTACCAGTAATAAAACAGGTTTGTGAGTGTAAAAAAGATCACAGATGTCAAATCACCTAATTCCCTTCTTATACAAAATTTAGTCAAAATTTGAGTCCATATTTTTAGGCAAGAACTTTTTATCCCAAGGATACTGATTTTTTTTTTTTTTTTCGGTCTAACATTAGTGTTAAGAGAATTATTTTACATAGGGACTTTATAAGCATATTTTTACTCATAGAGTTTGTACATAAAGAATATATTGTGGAATGGGGAGCGTTATCGGAAATATTTAGAGGACAAAAGCCAAGACAACTTTTTTGAGTAGGGAGAAATTTGATTGCGAAGATTCTCAGCAAACAGAATTTTTGAAGAAGACTCGTTTAAATCTAACTTCATCAAGCATGAGGAGTCTAATTTTAGGTAGACAAATGTTGATAGAGAAAACAAACAAATGTAGATATAATGATATAACCAGGAAATATAGCTATATCCCTGCTACGGTCTTTTTTACCCCCAAAGGAGCAAGAAGAAAAAGGCAAGAGGGAGCTTTAGAAATAATTTTAGAAGAGTAAAATATTTGTGGTTAATATTTAAACAT
This sequence comes from Noctilio leporinus, assembly GCA_004026585.1. Classification (NCBI taxonomy): domain Eukaryota; kingdom Metazoa; phylum Chordata; class Mammalia; order Chiroptera; family Noctilionidae; genus Noctilio; species Noctilio leporinus. The sequence continues at coordinate 52,309 of PVIW01000059.1, forward strand.
TATTTTTCAAACAGTAACTCTTTTGTTTGATTTACCCTTAAGCAAAACTTCAACAGTAGCTCTCTTGTTCATAGTAAATGTTTTAATGTTTTCCTTGAATGATTAGCAAGTACTTTTAATCTTTTGCTTTCATTTGCTATTGTCATAAAAGTGAAATCTATCTTCAAGAGAGAAGCAGTTCACTTTTCAAATTTGTGATAGAATGATGAAAATTTTACACTAAGACTTTCCTGATGCAGTCCCTGTATGTTGAAGAAGCTTGTGCCCTGAGTATAGAGCTATTAATATATTAGGCTGAACAAAAAGAGCTTCAAGTCTTACGTTGCCCAGTTGAAGCCCTTAGGATGGAAAGAAGATTAAAGGGTTGCTTTATGTAAGTTTGAGGTTCTAGCACCTTGGGGTCCATCCCTCGTTGGAATGTGCCCTGGAGCCCTCAGATCCCTAATGATGGGCCATTCGAAATCATCCTTCTCATCAGGCCAGAATGTGATTGGTGTCTAGTGGCAGGAATGAGACAGTGATAGCTAAGTGTTCAGCCTCTCTTACTTGGCACCTTAGTGAATAACACATTAGCCCCTCTCAAGAGAAGAGATTCGTCAGCTGTTAGAACTAGAGAATTTGTAGGAGTGAAAGAATCGATACTGTATTTTTGCCTCTTCGTATGAAAACATTACCTCTCTACATTTCACAGTGCTACCTGTTATTGGAGAATGGGAGCTTTACCTCAAGCTTTAAATTATTAAAAGGAGGTTAATTTCAACTCCTTATTAACTTGAGAAGTTTTTCCTTATGATCTTGGGCACTTATTATATTTGTCTGTTTAAAAGAGGAGCACGAGACTAGATGCTTTTTAAGTTTCAAGTAATATAGCTGCAGTGTAATGTTTCGTAATTTTCAGGTCAAAATGGATTTTTTGGCAACTATTCAGTTAATTGGCCTCATTACTTTGACCATTATCAGTTTCTTTACCATGTAAAATCTGGTTATTTCAAACATCCATGAACTAACCAGGGCTTACTCCTCCTAAGCAATTATCCACAAATACATCCTGCAAATAAATGCTTTAAAATATTAGGATTAAAAAGAAAATTACTGATGATGAAGCAAGTCAAATTTCTTAAGTTCCTTTAATAGCAGTACATGTTGCTGGGCCACCTGACGTAGCCTGCGAGCAGCAGGGGGGTCCAAGGTTCTCAGTCTTCAGTGAGCCTTTTCCGCATCAATCAACTCGAATGGTGTTGGTGGGTAACGCTGTGACACCCGATGGCTGTTCAGAACGGAGCTGTGGTGTGATCAGTGGGAAGTGGAATGTGCTGTTGGATTTGTTCTTTCTTAATCTAGTAGAAGTGCAGGGTGAGAGAGTAAGCAGAATTGTGTAGAGCTCAGAATTGCAATTATAACCAACCAGAAGTCATAAGGTAGTTAACTGTTTATATCACAAGAAAACAGAATAGTAATGGTACCTGGAATCTCCCTTGACCAAGTAATTCTTGGCTCTGGAATGCTGAGCCAAGTTAAGGAGCTTTGACTCAAGCTCAGAACTTGGTTGCGAGGTCATCGCCACGCAAGAGCTGGGTAGTGGGAGGAAAGCAGAATCTGGTATTTTGCCAGCCTGGCCTGAGTTAGCTGAAGGTGGCGGAGACTTACCCCCGATCTCCTGAGTATAGCAAAACAGGCCCAGGGTTTCAGTGATTCAGTTACCTAAAAACTAACGGAATTCATGTGGTCCTGTAAGGAAGCAAAGGCTAGAGGCTGGGACAAGCCAAGAAAGCCTGAAAGGTAGATCCTGCATCACACCTGTCCCATCACCCAGGTGTGCAGGTTCCTTTCTGCAGAGTGCCAGCCTTGCCATTGGCCTTCTCTGGACAACACTAAGGAACTGGGGTACCCTGCTCCAGGCAACTTGTAAACAGTTCACATACCCTCCTTGACAAGTGCGGCATTTGAGTAATGAGTTGAGTACAGTGTTGAGGACTTAATGCAATGTAGAAATGCAAATTGTGCAGCCAACATTTTTTGAAATAGTATACTATTAGAATAAATGGAAGAAAATGCCTATTTGAAAGGATGGGGTATGAAATGCAAGTTCTCAGCTCTCATTAGTCTTTCCCCCTGAGAGTCAAGGTGTTCTGCATGGAGACATTGTGAGACCTTCCGCAAGTAAATTTCTTCTATCCAAAATAACCTCATTTCAAATAGACGGTCTCTGTAAACATTTGTGCCCCAACTGACTTCTCAACTTTAAACTTCTAAACTTTGATAATTTAGGTTATAGGTATTAGAGGAACAATTCAACTTTGGAATTAAAATGAAATTTTATTCTTATTGGTTAGCATAGCTTTTAGTTTTGCTTTCAATTGAAAGATTCTGTCTTGTTTGTGGAGACTTTAAAAACTAGTTCTCTGTATCTAAAACAATATCTAGGTAGTATGGTTGTCCTGGAATGCACTTACATGCATTTGATTTTGATAACATTTAAGTGAAATTTTTGATTGATGTTAAGTCACCAGACCAGCAGCCAGATATTATTGCCAGCTTACACATTTACAACACATTTCATGCGCCCTTGTGCCCAGATTCCTTATATTGAAAAGGGGCAAGGAAACCTTGAATTATCTCCCAATGCTGCCTTTTCCCTGCTCTCAGGGCCTTGTACCTTTTTTTTTTTTCCTAGCCATGTGCCATTCATGCCAGAACCTTCTGCAGCAATGTCCTCTCTGCAGAGGGGAGCACTGGGGGTTCCCTCCACCACCCCACCATGAGCTACCAGCCTGTCTTGCCTGGGCCGCTTCGGTGTCAACAGGCTGGCCTCCACTCCTACCCTGCGTTCACCTGTCACCCAGCCACCCAAGTACACTCTAGACAGCTTTTGAAATGTTCTCGCTGGCCACATAGTCACACATGCCTTGAATGAAGAGGGCTACCAAACACAAGATTAATGTGTTCCTTCAGCAAATGTTGAGTAAGTGACTCCTATGTCCCAGGCACTGTGTCTAGGAGCCAGAGATAAAAGACATAAATTAGTAAAATATTGACAGTTATTTTTGAAGGTTTATATAAGAAAAGAGACTACTCAAATAGAAGACCTATCCCATTGGTTAATTAGGACATTAATAGACTTTTATAGGTGAATAGTTGTATGTGTAGAATGGTAATTTACCAGGCTAACAAAAGATAGGCTTAGCTGTCTCTTTTTTCTCAGTTTGGTTCTATATAATGTTGGATACGGAAAAAATTCTTTCTTCTGTGTTTCTTTCTCTTTGCTCTTTAGTCATCAGCTGTAGTGGAAGACTAATGCTCAGCCCCTGCGTAGAAAATCTTTATACACAGCAAGAGCTGGTGAGAGGAATTGACTAGAATTTTGTAATTCTAGTCCCTTTCAATTAGCAACAGATGCTGTGGAGACAGCCTCTCTGTGCAGGAACACGGGTTTTAAACAATCTCGGAGTACTCCTTGCAGAAAAAAAGTATGTGCTTTTCCTTGGTCCAGAGATGTCAGTGGGTCACTAATGATAGATTAGAAAAAATTTTTTTAAGCTTTCTCTGCTCCTAAGGCCATTAATGAAGTACGGCTCCCTTGGAAGAAAGTTAACATGTTTTTGATTATTTGTGACAGCATTTTAAATCTTCCTGAACACTTACAGAACTTGGGGAAAAATTTAGGAACTCCAGCTTTTTTTTCTGACACTATGAAAGTGTACATGGTGCTTAATTTTAAGGTTTATAAAAATGTGGCCTAGTTTTCATATTGTCTTATTCCCCAAGGATTTGTCTTTTATTCTAAAAGTGAATGTAATTTTGTTATTTATGTTTTCCAAAAGAAAGAACTGGAATTACTTTTGTTTAAAAGGTTTTATTTTTTCCTAGATAAAGGGGAAGGGAGGGAGAAATGGGGAGAGAAACAGTGATGTGAGAGAGCAATGTCCATTGGGGACCTCTCACACACTCCGACCAGGGACTGGGCTGGCAGTGCGCAGCCTCCAGAGCCACACCGATCAGGGCGAGAGTTGGACTTCTTACGGTTAATTTTTAATTTTTATTATTATTTATTTATTTAATCCCCCCCATCAGACTTCAGTGAAGAACATACGTATTTTATTTATTTATTTTATTGTTGTTGTATTAAAATTAAAAAACAATATATTTTGGAAACAAAATTTAAAAAATTACTTTGGAAAGAAGTTTCTGTGGCATTAGAAAAATGTATTTACTCTTCCCAAAATATGCTTACTACTGAGTATCATTTTAATGTATTATATAGATATTTACCTTTAAACTTGTTCTGTCATTTTGATATTTGGATAGAGTATCCAAATTTATGTGACAAATTCTTCAAGCATATAAGTGCTGGCTTAAATTGACTATTGCATAAACACTTATTTGCAATAATTGCTTTTTCATTGGACCTTTTAATAACAGTTCCTCAGTTACTGTTACTTTAAGGGTGAAAAGAAAAAAGTGTCCAAGAATTCTCAATTTTAAAAAGTAGTTAAGGAAAAGAGTTTAGGAAAAATATATTTTAATACTTGTCCTAAATTAAAATAGAATTTTTTACTATGTGAAATTCTTGTCTAAGAAATCCTGAACTTGCCCTGGCTGGTGTGGCTCAGTGGATTGAGCACTGGCCTTTGAACCCAAGGGTTGTTGGTTTGATCCCCAGTCAAGGCACTTAACCAGGTGTCAAGCCAGGTCTCCAGCCAGGTCCCCAGCTGGAGGCAGGTGAAAGACACCATACATGGATGTTTCTCTCCCTTTCTTCCTCCCTCCCTCCCTCCCTCTCTGCCCTTCTCTATAAAAATAATGAATAAAATCTTAAAAAAAGAAAGAAAGGAGGGGAGCAAAAAGGGGATGGATGTAATACAACAACAATAAAATTAAAAAAAAAAAGAAACCCTGAACTTCCTCCATTTCCTACCATGTCCCGAAAGAAAGATAGAGCAATCACAGCACGTACTGCCAAATGGAGGCTGTGGTTTTGGGAGTGAGCAGCTGAAGTGTTAACGTGAGTAGAGGTTCGAGGAAGGAGAAGGTGCTCTGTGTTTGTCCCTTAGAAGGGAAGTCAGGGAACAGAACCCAGTGGCGTCACTGTGGGAAGGTGTGTCTCAACCAATCCATCGGGAACTCTCTGAGTAACACCAGGTTCCCTTGTTGATCATGCATTGTAGCAGTCATGTGTCACTGTCCCAAATACAGCAAGTTCTGTATTTGGGACATTGCAGGCACCACCATTGCTTGAAATGCAAGGTGATTCTTCTTTATAAAGTTTTGTAGAAAGGCTGCTCTTCATTTAAAGCTCGAGTTTGAAATGCATTTTCTATAAAATTTCCAGCACATTTTTAGCATGATCTTTGGTTAGTTTTGAGTCATGTCTTTGGCAAAGGTGTGTGGTTTAGGTCCTAAAAGGCAGGGCCTGGGCAGGTGGAGAAATACCTGTCGTGATTTCAGTAATGCTGAGATCGGTGGTCTGTCCCGTGTCCAGTGTCTGCTATTTCCTCAAGACTGGGTGGATACTTTTTTCTTTTCCCCCCTTCAATTCTTATACATCTGTAGACATGTTTTGGTTTCCTGAGTCCAAGCTACCTCATCTTATATTCCTTTACTTTTCAGGAGTTAAGACTTTGTGGTTACAGTTTTTGGGTCAATGGTAACATTATTATTTTCGGCTATAGGAGAGAGACTTAGTAAACTGATTATAAGGCCTGTAAAAATCTCTTATTCTATGTTTTCATAAGCCCTTTGACATTATGGGTTATCAAGACAGCATTATTTTTCTGAAAAATGTCCTGGCTTGCTGAAGAGTGTTCTGTGAGGTGTTAAACATGAGTAAAACCAATGTAGGCAAAGTACATTTTATGTTGTGCTGTGATCTCTTTATTATTATGTGAACTTGTTTATTCACTTGTGAAATGAGATAGTTGGAACCATTAGTGTGAATCAGTAAGGTTGTATGTTGTGTTAGACTTTGAGAATTGATAGTGCTAAAGTGAGAGTTCTAGAATTTTACTAAACTGTTCTTACATACTTGATGTCCTTAAAACATTCTGGATGATTTGAAATCTAACCTGAAGCCGATTGAGGCTCCATTACAATAAAAGGTGGCAACTGAGCTGGTGCCACGGGTTCATTCCCCGGCCTGGCTTAGGGAAAGGGAAGCGCGGCTGCGTGTGGGAAGGAGAGAAAGGACCATGGGACGCGCGCTCATTTCCACGTAACCCCGCTCTTCGGGCGTTTTAGGTTAATGGAGGGAGAAAAAGTTGTGAGAAGGGCTCATGAGTGCTTTTAAAAACACTTTCAGGACCATAAAATTACAGGTAGGAAGAAAGGGAGGGGCCTGGCCGGCCTCCCCTTCAGGGAAGCTTGGGCTCCAGCGGCAGCAGCAGCTGACCCTGCCCGTGCGTTGCTTTGACTCGGGATATTTTCTTTTTCCTTTTCCTTTCTTTTGAGTTTTGTGGGGATGATCTGAGGATTTATTTGTTTTCCCCGGGAGGAGTACATTCCCCCCTATCCCTGTGCTTGTTGCCTGCGGCTCTGCTGCGCTTGCGCTGCTTCACCCCTGGCACCGGCACCGGCGCAGTGGGCTGGGGGGTGGGGGGCGGACCTAACGTGCTGGGCTCTCTGGAAACGTGATTTGAAACTTGCCAAAGCGGTGGTAGAATTACCCTCTAAAATGTTTTCCTGCCTTTTCAGAGATTAAAAAAAAATTAGGGTAGGAGTTTAAAGGGATTTCCCAGCTTCACCATGTTTTGTTCTTAAAATAGCCTCAGAAATTTATTTGGTATTTCTTTAAGTTTTCTACTTTTGAAGTTAGGTACATGTGCCTGACGAGTCACCTGGTGTTTGTAGTAGCTAACGGAGCTTTAGGGACATAAATCAGCACTCTTGGTTTATGCTTCAAGTGTGTGTAGGTTTTGCAAGGAGGGACGTTCTGGAGCTGGCTTTTGACAGCCACTCCACCTCAGGCTTCCTTTCAGCAGCATGGCTTCAACTTCAATCTAAGGATTAGATTAGGGGCTAATTGATAGTAATATTAAAATAAGGAATGAGATTGGGACTCATCAGGCCCAACCTGCTTGTTAAGTATGCACCGAAAATTGCAGGGATTTCAAAGCAGCACAAAACCAGTGAAACCAGCTCTCAGACACCTTAGTTGAGCAAGTTCACAGAAGCCAAAAAAGGGATACAGCTCGTCTGTCTCATGAAGCGCCTCTCCAACTTTTCTGCCCAAGTATTTCTGACTGTAGAGGTGATAAAAAACGGGTACCCCAGGGGACTAGTGAAATCTGATTCTGAAGTTCCTTTGAAGTCTTTTATCTTGCAAATCCATGCAAATTTTACATTTTGTTCCATATTAGATCTGTGTTTCTTTTAATAGTAAAACAATATCCCACCCCCTTCCACACATACAAAAATATGCTTAGGAAGATGTGCTGTGCTTATTTAGTAGTTTCAAGGACACCCCCTACCCTGTCCCCAAACACACACAGTGATACATTTCATAACCCCCCACCCAGGGGAATATTCCCAGCAGTTATATGGGGAACTAGCATAACATGTTGCTTTTGATGGTCTAGGGTATGCTGACAATGACTTGGACCTTTAGTTGAACTTAAAAGGAGCCTTTATAAATTGTTTGCATTAGGTAGACTTCTCTCAGTGACCCTCTGCTCCATTCCCGTCCTTTCTGAGCGGGGACTAGGCGTAGGGCTTTAGTGTAGAGCTCCTCAGGGCATGTTGTTAGACTCTGTAAAACCATCTTATTAATTTTCACAACTTTTGATTGGGTCAGGTGTTCCTGTTTTCCCAGGACACTCAATTACTATATTCTTTTTTTCTCCAAAGTCACTGTACCCAAATAAGTTCTCCATAAGTTTGCTCAGAAATTTAAAATATAATGCATATAAAATATTGGATACAGTTCCTTACATATAGTAAGCAATGAGTGAATGTTAGCTGCTACTTTATTGTTGGCAATTATCATTATTGCAGTGTGTGCCTACTCTGAGCAAAGCTGCAAGTCATACATAGAAAGGGACACTTGGTAGCATATTCAGAACAGATGGCTGACCAATAATTTGGGGTCTTATAACAGATATATCACTATGAGACATGTATGTACTACTTGCTGTATGATTGAAGAAAATGGAATGGCTTAAGTTCTTGAGCAGAAACATACTAAAAGATGAAATCATTACGCCAATAGGAAAAGTGATTTTTGTTGGACACTGTTTGGCAGTGTGGCTGACCCGTGGGGTCTGTGGAGGAACAGTGCCTGGCTTGTGCTGCTTATGTGCGCTGGTTGCATGACGATTAGGTTGAGACCCCATAGTGGAGGCCTGATTGTACACTGGCTTGATTAAGCTAGACATAAGAATGTTATTTCATGGTCAATGAGAAGCCATTTCAGAATTTGAATAGGAAAATGATGTACTGACTGCCCAAATTGGAAGGAAATGTGCAAAAAGTTGTATTTGATGGCAGGACCATGGTAGATTTCTTTTACTTTTGTCAAGTTTCTAAGAACACACACCCTTTCTAACTAAAATGTTTTAGAGCACATGCTTGAAGGTGATGGTGACCGTCTTGGGCAGGTTGGGAATGGGTGTGAGGACAGTGTGTTTGGACCTTAGACGGGCGCCATAAGCACTTTGAATGAGAAGCCACAAGGGAATTGTCCTTCAAGAGAATTGCTATTTTAGGAACTCAGTGATCTCAGATCTAACCCTCATACTACGTATGTATGGATGATCCCAAATGGATTCCTCGATCACGGCTTAGTCCAGAGCTCTAGAGTCCTAGTCCGCTGCTTCCCGTTATGTGTGGTAACAGTACAGTGTGGGTGAGCAGACTCTCGGGAAGGTCAGACCTACCTATAGCTTCACCTTCCCTGCTCCACCAAGCCTGAGTGTTTTGTGCCCTCTTTTTGTACACTTGAAATTGTACCACTTACATATTCATGTAGGCTAATAAGTAGATAATGAAACTAAAAATCTTATTACTCCAGAGGCAAATCACTAAAACATTTTGTCATACTGTCTCACCAGTCTTTTATTTTAAATACATAATTTTAAAATTAGAATTCTGTATTCTGTCTCTGTTCTTCTCATTGGCTTAATTTGCTTTTTAGATTCCATTGTTGATTGATATATATTTATTGCCACTTTATTGTTCCTAGTTTTGACCTTCTTTCTACCCCATATCTCTAAAACATTGTTATGAGTTGTGGGCTACTTGCAGACAACTAATAAGTATGTTTTGTCACTCAAATGGAAATGAAAGGAAAGATATTGATAAGGCTTGGTGACTAATTGGATTTCATTAGGAAAGGACAAAAATACCTCAAACATGACTTAAGGGCTAAAAGCCTCAGCAGTGGTGAAATGAAGAATTTTTGCTGATTTGTAGAGAAACCTAAAAGATGACACCTGAAAATCCATATTACGTTTAAGGAACTTGGGCTGCTGAGGTACAGATAATACAGAAAGAATTGTAATTTGTAGATACTCTAACATCCCTTATTTTAGTGAATAGTTTCAGTTGTGATTTAAAACGACACATCTCTGTACTTGCAATAACAGGATGGGTAAATTTGCACTGCACATGCTCCCTCTTTAGTTGAAATCAATTGATTATAGAGGAGAAAGATGATACTATGAACTAGGTCTTAGTCCTGCTACTGATTTACTATGTGACATTGGGCAGGGCATGTCACCTCTCTGGTTTTTAATCTGTACAAGGATAATTAATACTGGTTTCAATGATTTTTTCCCCTGAACCTAGGGTTTTTATTTTAAAACAAAACATGACCTCTGAGGTAGAGTTGGCTATACTTTCTCAAATTTGAAAAATTAAGCAAAATGCTAATCTAGTAGATTCATGTAACTTTTAAGTATAGCATCTTGAAGGTGTCCCTCTATCATCCAAAGAACAAATGTCTCAGTTTAATATATGACTGTGTCAAAGGAAAAAAAAAAGCAACCACAGTAGGTGACCAAAGGGAAAAGTAACTTTCAGGAATTTTGAAAACCCAGTAGTATTTAGTATATGCTCTCTCAGCATTAAAAAGGTCACCTTGCTTATACATGTTAATTTTGAAAGTTTAATTGACCTTTGGAATTTTAATATCAACCTTTTTTGGTGTATTTAGAGGTTGGAGCAATCACTGAAGAAACTGAAGCCTGTGATTGGTGGAGTTTGGGTGCTGTCCTCTTTGAACTTCTCACTGGCAAAGTAAGTGGCGACCTGGATGTTTCATAAGCGTACCCAGATACTAGCTTGATTTCAAATGGAGAACCTTTAGCCTTTCCCTTTATATTTTAGATCAGGGACTCCATAAGAGAACCTTTGAGATGTATGTGTTTATTAAGATTCCAGAATTTTTTTCCCCAAAAATAGCAGTTGTATTACATGGAATAAAATGATGGTAAAATTCTGGTATGTCACAATATTCGTACACAGTAAGATGTAAGACTCAACTTTTTTTTTATTTTTATGATTCACTTTTAACAGAGTTCTCTCTGTATGCCAGGATGTGTTAGAATTCTCTGGGTGTTTAAAACATCTCATCTGAAGTCAGGAGGGAATTCTCATTTTAGAAAATTAATGTAGATATGAAAGGTGACATCTTTTTTTCTCAGTACTGTAAATTTTCCTATCTGTTGTAGTTTAAGGACAGAATATATACTCTTTCTGATCAATAACTTTTAAGTAAGACATTTGAGGTAAACAGACTTTAATAGAGTACTGTACAGATTGCCTCCTGGGAAGAAAACAGAGGAAATGAACTGTCATGTTTTTGTAAGTAGTCACGTATCTTAAATATGTATATAAGACTGAATTCCCAAGATAGTTGTAGAATTTACAAATCACCTATATATACACTTAAACCATAATGTGCCACACACACACACACACACACACACACACATATATATATATATATATATATATAAACAAATTCTAATATTTGAAGGTTTTTAATACATTAAACAATTTTAGCAATATCTAAAGTCCCTTTTTAGTGTTTTTAAAATTTCTTTTTAAATTGATTTTAGAGGGAAAGGGAGGGATAAAGAGAGGGAGATAAATATCAACGTGAGAGAGAAACATTGATTGGTTACCTTTTGTAGATGCCCCTACCTGGGACTGAACCCTGCAACCCAGGCATGTGCCCCAGACGGGAATCAAACCCACGACCTTTCAGTTGGCAGGACAGTGCTCAAACAACTGAGCCACATTGGCCAGGGACCCATTTTAGTTTTGATATGTAATGGAAGCTCTTCTATTTCTGAGCCATTTTCTTTATAACTAAGGGAAACAGGCTGGTAGCATCTTGCTGATTGCCTTCATTCCAGTTGGAAGTTTTGTAGGCTTAGAACCTGTGTCCTAACCTGCCCAGGTGGCACTGTTGATTACTGACAGTTAAGATGGTTGTTGAATTATCTGTACTTGCTGTCCACAAATCCTGGGATAAGAAGTGTACCTGATTGATTGTTTCAGACTCTGGTCGAGTGCCATCCAGCAGGAATAACTACTCATACTACTTTGAACATGCCAGAATGTGTCTCTGAAGAGGCTCGCTCACTCATTCAACAGGTAATTTAATTGACCTATTGGCCAAGTTATCAACCATACAAATTAGTAGAGCCTGTAGCTCCAAAACCTTAAAGAAATTAGTTTTGGGTATAAAAGACTTACTACTAATTATAAATTCAGAACTAATACTGTATATCTTCAGGTTTCTGCTATCATTTAAGCATTGGTGAGGTCAGAGAGAACAGGTAAAGCTTATTGGTGGTATTATTTTTAAAATCCAGGCTAATGTTTAGTCAATTTCATATATTTGTATAGGCATGAGATTGAAGTATTGCTTTTAGCTTATCTGGAGCTGTTCTATTTTTGCTACTACATTTTGTAACTGTACATGAATGGCTATTTCCAGTCTTTAATTCATATTTATAAACTTAGGAATGGGCTACTTAGGTTGTGTAGGAGAGAAGTGCTGTTAGACAATCTTGCCCAGGTAGATCAGTCTTAGCTTCATCCATTGATGGAACTTGGGCATTGGTGCATACATTTATGGTGGCTTTGAAGAAAGAGACAATTGATAATTCAAGCTCCGTATCCCAGGGTTGGACTCTGACGAGCTTCTTAAATTGAGTCCCTACATTAAAAATGCTTCTCTAGCTTTGAATAGCAGATTTGGTGAGTGTTCTGAAAGTTCTCAGCCATTGTGTTAGAATAGGTCACAGCAAATCAGCAATAAGTATCAGGCCTGGAATCTATACACTTCAGTGAAAATACATAAAGGGAAAGGTTATTTGAAAAATATCAAGGGCTAAAGATTTTGTTTAAGAAACATGAATTTTTTTAAAAATCAGGGAAAACAAAATTTTTAAGAAGGGAAAAGGGGCTAAAATGTTAAAAAGAGAAATACTACTATCCTATTGAAGAGTGATTTTAGTGCCATTCAACAGATAGGTGCAACGCATGGTGCTGTAAGCTATAAAGGGAAGTCATAAATAATTGTATCACAGATGGGTGTGATAAAGGAGGAATAATAGTAGTAGAGGCATGTGGAAAGATAAGTTGGGATTCTGTCTTGGGGTTCCACTTTCGTGAACACCAGGGTAGAGTGATAATATTTAATTCAGTAAAAAAATTGAGATTTGGAGTTTTTGTATGGGAGAATGAAAGGACCAGAATTGTACTTCACAGAGATTCTGAAAAGATAAAGCAATGTAATCAGGCTGGAAATACTAAGATAAGAATACCTTGAGCACTTTGCAAAAGGATTAAGAGATGATGCAAGGACATATAAAACATTTCACTCCAGTGGGAAAAAGGACAGCTACTCAATTTCATATTATTTGTTGTGGCACAAAAGAGATACAGGTAAAGTTTTGTTTTTTTTGTTTTTTTTTTCTTGGTAAATAATTTAAGGAAGGCTAGCAACTGCCATTATTTTTTTTGTTTCTCATCCGTAAAGAAGTAGTCATTATTATATAAGGTGGGACAGAAGTAGGTTTATAGTTGTGAGTATGAGAAACAATTTATTCTTACATTATTATTTATTAATTTTTTTCCATACAAACAACTGTAAACCTATTTCTACCCCACCCTGCATAATATTGAGAATAGAATTCCTTGCATTAACTTAGAAAGGTCTGTTGCTCCTATCTTTATGAGAAATTATGTTGTAAGGGAGTCTGGACTTAAGGTATGTTAAATCCCCAGATATAGATATCTGTAGTAAATCAGCACCTGTCATTGGCCTGCCTACGGAAACTACCACTCATGTCAAGGAAACATCATCAGGAAAGGGAAAAGGGGTCTCTTGGCATGATTAGCCATTTGTCACTTTGCTTTCCTCTTCCACTACCTCACAGGTCATAGAGGTCATTTTAAAAAATCACAAAATGATTTATTTGGAAATAATTATTCTGCTTTGGGGAGATTTCCCCTCTTTGGTCTGTTGGCTCCTTGCTTTCTTGCTAGATTTCATAATCCCCTATTTCCACGGTTCAGTCATCTCAGTCAAGTGAATGGTATGAAAGTAAACATAGTTACATTTTAAATGCAATTCTTAAAAAAGCTACTTATATTTTATACATTTTCAGAGCATGTATGTTTGTACTTTACTGTGTCCATTTAGTTAATTATGACACAGTTGCTTTGTCACCTGGCAGATTATTATATGAGGGAAAAAGCCCTTCAAAACAAATTTCTGTGTCTTTATTCCTCAGCTTTATTGCCTGTTCTTTAGGGACAAGGAGGTTGGCAATGACTGTCTTGGGCTTGTCCCTGGTTGACACATTCTCTTAAGCAGCGGAGCCTTTGCGTGTTCTCTCTCAAGGCGCAGGGGACAGTATCTAAAATGACAGAATAAGCAAAATAGTCCTGAGTAAAATAATTATACTTTTGCCTATGGAGTTATACTTGCAAATGTAAAAAGAGTCCATGAACTAAGTCAATTGACTTTAGTAAAATGAAAATATGAACCTCTATTAGAATTTCATATGCGGTCATGTTTTAGAGAGAATGGTGGTAGAAAAGCCAATTGTAGCAAAGAAGAAAGAACTTACATGTTTCCTAAAATAGTAAAAAACATGCTGTAATTATAGTTAATTCTTAACCATTATTTGATATTTTAAATTTATATTAAAGTGTCTGATGCCTTCCATATTTTAGTCAGTAGACATAGATTGTCTGATTTTAAAAATGGGTTTGATACATTTAGGACACATATAGTTTTATAATAGCTTTTATCCTAACACATTTTAACAACTAATAATACAAAAATTCTTGGAGCGATTAGATTTAATAAACAGTGGTCATTCTTCAGTGCTAGATACGATAATTTCAAGTCAGAAGATATATAAACACAGTCTTTTGAAGTGTATGCTTCACTCCCTTGGGGAGTTTGGGTGTATCAAAGTGAAGTACGATATTCTTGACATGTGTGGATTATACACTTATGAGGCAGTGTAACCATGTGGTTAAGAGAGTGGATTCTCGAGCCATAGTGCCTGAGCTCAAATCTTGTCTTTGCTCCTTCCTACTTCCCTGAGTCTCTGTCTTTCCATTTCTGAAATAGAGAAAATAATGGATCTTCATAGAATTGCAAGTTAAATGAATTAAACCTATATGAATCACATAGAATGATGTCTAGCTCACAGTAAGTGTCACATAAATATTTTACATTATTATTATTGATAGGAGACAGTGTTGAAAGTTTATGACCTACAGTGATTTGTAATGTGATGAAGCATGTAGTTGAATGATGGAGGTGCTAACATGAGAGTGAGACCATTGCTGATGATGTGATGAAAAGGTCTCACAAAAGTAGTGGACTGGCAGGTAATAGGAAATCAATTGATATTTCTCATGCAAATAATAGAATGAATGAATCACAAATGAAAGAAAAAACAAAAATGAAGAAAACAAGAAATAGAAGCAGTTAAATTTGAATAGTGGGATTTTCTATATGTACAGAATCGTTAATGTAAAGAAATTATTTAAAAATTTCAGTTACAGTTGGCCAAATTCTGTGAAAAAAGTATATGCTATGGGAATATTCTCAGATTTGAATGGTACAGAAGTTGACAAGTTCTTTCCTTAAAAAAGGAAATTATAAAGGTAGGCAGAATTGGCAAAAACAACCACCTCAGTCCTCTGGAAGTTGATCAAAAAAGTACAAAAATCTGAAAAGTGTTTATACTTGAAAGACAGCAGAACTTGGGGAAGAAACAACAGCTCTCTGGTATTCTTGCCTGGGCTGTGCCCATTGTCTTCACCGGGTCAGCTGTGAACATTCTGCCAGATGGGGATAGGCAGGAGGACCAGGCAGGAGGACCAGTCCGGAGGCTGTGTGCACAAGCACAGGGGCCCGGGAGGGAGCCTGGTGAAAAGTCAAAACCAGGGCAGACTTGAACATAGCCTGCATTTTGAATGTGTTCTACCTGTTGGAAGAGGATGGGAACTTCAGTGGCTGTGGTATTTTTTACCACCATTTCCCCACTCCTCTTCCTTTGGTAACTGTCATCACACGCTATACATCTGTGGGTTGGTTTCTATTTGTTTTTCTGGATTCCACATACAAATGAAATCACATGGTATTGGCCTTTCTTTGTCTGACTTAGTTCACTTAGCATAATACCCTCTATGTCTACCCCTGTTGTAATGGCAAGATTCCATTCTTTTTTACTGGTGAATAATATTCTATTTTCTTTAGCCATTCATCTAGTGATGGGTACCTTGGTTCCTTCCATATCTTAGCTATTGGATGTAATGCTGCTGTGAACATAAAGGTGCATATGCCTTTTTGAATTCATGTTTTTGTTTTCTTTGGATAAATAGCAGAAGTGGAATTGCTGGGTGTGTAATAGCTGTATGTAAATTTTTTTGAGCAATCTTCATACTGTTGTTCATAGTTGCTGTACAATTTACAGTCCTATCAATGGTTTCCTTTTTTCTACATCTTTGCGTTTATTGATTTTTTGATGATAGCCACCCTGAGGTGGTATCTCATTGTGGTTTGATTTGCATTTCTCTGATGATTATTGTATGTCCCTTTTGGATAAATGTCTATTCCAGTCTTCTGCCCATCTTTAATTGGATTTTTATTTTAAAAATTTTGGGGGGAGTGAAGATGTATAAATTTCTCCTGTATTTTGGATATTAACTCCTTATTTTATCTATCATTTGAAAATAACTTCTCCCATTTAGTAGGTTTTCTTTTCATTTTGTTGATGCTTTCCTTCACTGTGCAAAAAATGATTTGTTTGATGTAGTCCCATTTCTTTTTCCTTTGTTGTCCTTGGCTGGCGTACTGCTAAAAGCAATTTCAGAGACTTTACTGCCTCTATTTTCTTCTAGGAATTTTATGGTGGCAGGTTTTACATTTACACCTTTAATCCATTTTGAGTTTATTTTTGTATATGGTGTAATAAAGTGGTCTGATTTTATTTTGCATGTATCTGTCCAGTTTTCTCAATACACTTACTGAAGAGAGTATCTTTGTTCCATTGTATATCTTGCCTCCTTTGTCATATTTGAATGCTTTCTTGATCACTGGTTGGCCACTAAGCTTGGCGGACACACGGGTGACTCCTAGGAAGCCAAGTTTAAAAACAGAAACAAGAAAAAAGTGAGCAGAGATATCAACAACTGCTTGCTACAGTGGGCTGGGGAAGCAGATTTACTGACTTACCTGAAACAAGGCACCAAAACCACCCAACAGCAGTGCTCATAGTCTTCATGGGAAGAAAATCCAGAGTAGCTAAAATTTATTCTCTGAAATGTCCCTTTTTTCAGAAAAGCATTATGAGTTATACAGAAATTAAAAAGTATGACTCATATGCAGGGTTAAAAAGCAGCCAATAGGAGTTTGCTGTAAAGCATCTCCAGATTTTGGATTTTGCAAAGTGGTTATTGTAAATATATTTAAAGAATTAAAGGAACCTAAAGGAAATTATAATAACAATGAATCAACAAATAGAGATTCTCAGTAAGGATTTAGAAATATTTTTAACAAAAGAACCAAATAGAAATTATTTAGTCCAAAATACAGTAACTGAAATGAAGAAGTCCCAAAGGAAAATAAATATCTTAGAATATTTTAACAGCAAATTTGAGAGATGAAGGAAAACTCATCTCTTGTTCTATGTTTGAAATAGAACAATAGCAATTATTCAATCTGAAAAACAGATAAAAAATGAAGAAAAATGAACAGGACTACAGAGACCTATTAGAGATTGTCAAGTATCTGAAGGAAGGGAAAAAGGGGAAGGGGAACTAAAAATATTGGAGGAAGTAATAGCTGAAAATGCTGACTATAATGAAAAACATTGATGTGCATCAAAGAAACTGAGTGGACCCTAAACAGGAAAATACAGAGAGATCTACACATAGACACATTATGATCAAATTATTAAAAGACAACACAGAGGATGATTTTGCAAGCAGTAAAAGAGAAACAATTTGTATACAAGGGAACATTAATGTGTGATGTCTCATCAAAAACAATAGAAGATGGTGTTAATTACATTTGTTGTGATGATCAGTTTATAATATATACAAATATCAAATCATGTATGGTACCCCTAAAACTAATATATTGTATGTCAGTTATACCTCAATAAAAAAGAAAACAGAGAAGAGTGAAGACAGTAAAATGACATATTCAAAGGGCTGAAAGGAAATAACTTCCAAACCTTTCAAAACAAAGATGAAATAAAGAAATTCCCTGCCTTACTAGAAATAATACAGGAAGTCTTTCAGGCTGACAGGAAATGACACCATGTAGTACCTCGAATATGTAGGATGAAATGAAGGAAGGGCCCTAGAATGGTAAAAAGGAGTTGATACAAAAGACTAAATATTTTCTCCTTTCTCTTCTAAACTTCTTTTAAAAGACATAAGATAATATGAAGCAATATTTATAATACTCTGCTGTTGGGTTTATAACATATATTGAGGTCTGTCTAGAAAAAAAATCCAGCCATTGCTAATATAATGAGAATGGGTTGTGTAAAATCGATGTAACCTGGCAGCCAAAGCCAGTGAACTGGAACGTGCATGTATGAACAATGGCAACTTCACTGTACTAGTCAGTGGGGTTGATAGACACTGTTGGGTGAGCATGTGTATGTACTATGTGGCTGCCACATTCAAAATAACTGAGCTATTAGAGCAATGAATCTGCATCAAGTTTTGCTTTAGGCTTGAACATTTCTCTGCAGAAACTCTTCAGACGATTCAGAAGGCAGCAGCTATGAGCAGCTAATGATAGGCAGCTTCATCAGGACAGTGCGCCTGCTCAGGCATCACATTTTGTGCAGTGTTTTTGCAAAACATCAAATCACCCAGGTGACTCAGCCCCGCTACAGCCCAATTTTGGTGCCCTGCAAACTCTGGGTTTTCCCAAAACTAAAATTACCTTTGAAAGAGAAGAGATTTCAGACCATTGATGAGGTTAATGAAAATGCAACAGGGCAGCTAATGGCGATTGGGAGAACTGTGTGAGGTCCCAAGGCACCTACTTTGAAGAGGACTGAGGCGTCATTGTTCTGTGTATGACATTTCTTGTATCTTCTTCAATAAATATCTATTTTTTATATTATGTTGCTGGATATCTTCTGGACAGACCTTGTATAACAGTAAGAGACAAAAGAAGGCAGAAGGAATGTCGGTATAATGGAGCAAAGTTTCTACATTTTACTGGAATTAATTTAGTATTAATCCGAAGTAGATTGTGATCAATTAAAATCATATTGTAATTTTTAAAGCAACCGCTAAAAACATTAATAGAGGAACTGAAATATTACAGTGAAAAGGACTTGACACTAAAGAAAGCAGTGAAAGGAACATAAAGGACAATAGATGTAGAAAATAAGCAGCAAAGTGGCAAATATAAACCCATAAATTACATTCAATGTGAAAGTTTAAACATGCCAAACAAAAGGCAAAGAGTGTTGGCCTGGATAAAAAAGATCCAAATATCTTCTGTGTATAAGAGACACACTTTTAAGTTCAAAGACACAAATAGGTTGAAATAAAAAGGATGTGAAAAGAAATCCAAGCAAACAGTAACCATAAGAGAATGGGAGTGGCTGTATTATATACCAGACACAATCAAAGTCAAGATAAGATACTTATTAGAGACCGAGACAGATGTTTCTTAATGATGAGGGTCAATACGTAGAAAGATATTACAATTATATATATACACATATTACTCTAATAACAGCTTCAAAACATATGAGGGAAGATCTGGCTGAGGGAAAAATAGGCAATCCAATGATAATAAATTAGTAAATGGAGGCTTCAAAACACCACTCTTGACAATTGATGAGAAATGAGCAAGGATATAGAGGAGACTCAAACAACAGTATTAAACAACTCTAATTGACATATGTAGAGAACACTGTATCCAGTGATTTCAGGATACATTTTTATCACATAAATGCAGAACATTCTCCAAGGTAGATTATATAATACGCCATAAAACAAGTTTTAGTATTTAAAAGGATTGAAATCACGTAACCTACTTTGAACATAACAATTTAATTAACAATCATCAACAGAAAGAGACCTGGTGACTCCACAAATATTTGTAAATTAACACACTTCTAAATAACCTATGAGTCAAAAGAAAAAATAATCCCAAGAAAAGCTAGAAAATGTTTTTAATGAACTAAAAAAAATGTACAATGTATCAGATTTTGTAGGATGCAACTAAGTTTTTGAGGAAAGTTTACAGCTTTAAACACCTATATCAGAAAAAGAAGTCCTTACATAAATGCCTCACCTTGCATCTTAAGGAATTAGAGAAAGAAACTGTTGTAAGCAAGCAGAAGAAAGGACACAGACATCAATGAATAGAAATAGAAAAATCAAGGTATTTACAAGTTGGTTCTTTGAAAAGATCAACAAAATTGGGAAACTGGTAGCTGACTTCAAAATGTACATGAAAAGGCAAGGGACCTAGGATACCCATAATAATCTTAAAAAGAACAAAATTGGAGGACTTACACTACCTGATTTCTATAGTCAGTATAAAACCACAATAATTACTTAATTACTGTGTTATTAGAGCAAAGATAGGCATATAGATCAGTGGAATAAAATTGAAGTCTGTAAATAAACCTGGACAACATTGTCAATTGATTTTCAATAAAGATGCCAAGATAATTTGATGGTGAAAAAGTCTTTTCAACAAATGGTGCTGGGAAAATCAAATATTCCCATGTAAAACCAAAATGAACTAAGAACCTTATTTTATATTATATGTAAAACTTAACTCAAAGTAGTTCATAGACCTACGGGAGCTAAAACTGTAAGAATTGTAAAAGAAAAAAGGAGAAAATCTTCATGATCTTGGATCAGGAAAAGAGTTATTAGACATAGTATCAAAAAGAAAAATATTGATAAAGGTGGTCTTCATTAAAATTAAATCTTTTATACTTGAAGGCCTTAGTAAGGAAATGATAAGACAAGCCTAGAAGAAAGACAGGCTAGAAGAAAATATTTGCAAACTATGTAACTGATTATGAACTTGTATTCAGAATGTATAAAGAATTCTCTTACAACTCAACAAGCAGACAACTCAATATAAAAATGGGCAAGAAAAAAAAATGGGCAAAGATTTAACAGTGAAGCTATGTGAAATGCTAACAAGGATACGAAAAGATACTCTTATCACTTGTCATTCGAGGATACAAATTAAAACCATAAGATACCACTTACTACCCACTAGAAGGGCTATAATAAAGAAGAGAGATTGTATGAAGTATTGGGAAGGATGTAGAGAAACTGGAACTCGCATACATTGGTGGGGAATATAGAATGAATGGTGTAGCTACTTTAGGAAAACCTGGCAGTTAGTCTTAAAAAGCTGAGCCTGAACTGAGCACATGACTCAGCGATTCCACTCCTAGGAATGTTCGTAGGAAAAACGAAAACATACACCCACACAAACACATATATGCAAAAGTTAACAGCAGTTGTGTTCATTATAGCCTCAGCCTGAAAAGTGCACTTGCCCATTAACTGATGATAGACAAATGAAATGTGTTCTAGTCAAACAATGGAGTGCTGGTCAGAAATAAGGAATGGATTGCTGATACCTACAACATGGGCGAATCTCAAAAACATGCAAAATGAAAGAAAACAGCCAAAGACGGTGTATTTTATGATTCCGTTACATGAAACATCCAGAAAGGGCAAGTTTACGGAGACAGAAAACAGAGCAGTGGTTGCCTAGGGCAAACAGCATGAGGAGACTTTTCAGGGTGATCAAAGTGTTCTACAATCGGTAGTGGTAATGCTTGCGCAACTCTTAACTTCACTGAGAGTCATTGAATCATACACTTAACAGTAGGTGAATTTTATGCTGTATCAATTATTCCTCAGTAAAGCTGTTGAAAATTTCAGCATGCATGAAGGCCTCAAGACACATTCTTCCAGCATGCACATGGTCTATAGTAATTGTGAGTACTTCTGCTTTCCCACACTCAACAATTCTGTTACATATAATATTACTTATTTTATACATGAATTCTAATAGCAAAGAAGACAAAGTGTGTTTTACTCATTGGATCAAATGATTCCATGGGAGTCCGCTATCCTAAAGAAAACAATTTTGGGATACGAATGGACTAATTCAGACTTTAGGCAAAGTTTAGCCCCAGTGTACATATAATTCAGTGGGGGTTGCAAGACGTATTATGCCTCCCAAACTTTCTAATCATGAAAGGAGTAATTGGGCCTCTCAGACTTTGGTGCAATATCAAATTAACGTCGTACTGTACTTACTGAATTGGGAATGCATAGGTAGAACTATATGAGGCTGAGAGAAACAAAGTGAGCTGTTCAAGGTCACATTTCAAGTCAGTTGAAAAGCCATAAACGTGGATATCTGCTACTACCCCGCAGCTAGAGTGATGTGAGACACAGCTCCCTTTCAAGAAAGTGCAGCCAGTTGGCTACTAAGTCCCATCTGTCACGGAGTTGAATTTACAAGTTCTTTCCTTTTAATGTTTTGTTTTCCTTTGATTTACTCATTGGATTTCTGTTAGTCACTAAATCCTCTTCTTTAGCTCTTGCAGTTCAACCCTGTGGAGCGTCTTGGTGCTGGAGTTGCTGGTGTTGAAGATATCAAATCCCATCCCTTTTTTACCCCTGTGGACTGGGCAGAGCTGATGAGATGAGCATAAGCAGGGTTGTCTGCATACACTCTGATCTCCTCCGGGACAAGCGTCTCCAGCACGGGCAGCTCTGTCTCCGTCACTTGCAGGGCACCAGAGCATTGGGATAAAGACCGTTGAGGAAATGGCCGTGAAAAGGCTGAGAGAGAACAATTCGTTTACAGTTTCTGTCTGGACTAGACACTGGCTACATTTGCAAGGCGCCGTTCCATATAAACCTTTAACCAAGATGTCATCTTCATTTTAGCTGCATTAATGTTGCACATGACTTGTAAACCCAACTGAAAGGAATGCCCATCAAGAACGACCTCTGCTCTGACACTCTAGTGGACAATGAAGTGTTACTTGAAAGGAGGGCCCTTACATGGCAGCTAACCATGCTTTCTGCTAACCAAGGTCTCTTTACATGATCAAATGAATATTCCTTGGGTAATCTGTGAGCATTGCTTCATGAATAATGGCATCTGCAGAGCTTAACACGTGAAGAAGAAAAGAATATACTCATCATGTCTGATTGGAAACATGCATCACAATGCTATGTAATTATGTATGTTGAATGTGGTCCCTGATTGTGTCATGCTTACAGAAGTCCACGTGAAAGGAAAACACTTTATTGGGTCAACTCTGTACTAGGTTGGTTGGTACTGCTCATGGAAGGGTTCAGTAAACACTGTCTCTCTCTTCAACTCTGCCTTCTCCACCCTAGGCCTCTTCTCCCATATTCTGTTCTTCCTGTCCCATCTAGCACATATGCAACAAAAAAGGGAAGGGAGTATTTACGTCTCCAAATTGTATTAATTTAAGAAGGACCGAGAAATCATGATGTAAAATAAACATGGTAAAAATTTAAATCTCTCCTTCATTTAATTGCTTAGTTTAAAACTTTTTTTTTAATAAGAAAGGCCTCTCTTCCTTGTATTTTGGAATGTTAGAAATTTCTATTTCTTATGCTTGACTTCATTTTCATTTTCGGCTTGGTATACTAAGAATCAAAGGGCCTCATCATCTAAGTGGAATTGATTGGCAATCCAATTTTATCACTTACAGGGACAGGATTTCCAGATCTGACCTCCTAATCTTACTTGACATTTTGTGGAAAGAGGGTATTTACACATCTTCAAATATTTGTATCCTTTCTTTATGTTGCTGAGATAGATTCTGTGGTGATGTATTGTTTACAACAATTTACAAATATTTCAAAAGTATTAATGTATTTTTAAAAACTTTATTCAGAGAAGAAAGAGTAAGTCATCATTTCCAGGTTAGGAGCTACCAGAAATAAGGAAAGCTTTCTGTATGTTTTTATCCTTTGTATTTTTGAGATACATGTCAGAACCCACCCCTATTCCAAGAGCATCTGCCATCTGCCATCGGTCAGGTCGTCCCGTCACATTAAATGAAAATGCTTTAGTGAAACAAAGGAAATGTGCAAGCATTTTCCCTTTTTCTCTTATCCTACGTCCCCTTTTTCCTTTCTGGTCCCCTTATAACCTGAACCCCAGCTGAAGGGCTGCAACAACACCGGGATGGGGAGCAGGTCACCAGGATCATAGCTCAGTCAAGATGACATCAGTCCCTGGAACTGGGTTTCAGCTCCCCAGCTCCCTGCCGCATAACAGGAACTCATGCAGGTGAGACACAAGAAGGACTTCCTGAGTGGGACTGGTAGGAAGCCTGCAAGTGCGCAGGGCTGCCACTGTAGCACTTTGCTTCCTTCCAGAAGTGCCCTATAACATCAAAGTGGGACTTCACAACCGAGGTGATGTCACATGATTTTGGTTCCTTGGATTCAGGGGACAGTAATGTCAACAGATGGTTGTTGTGTCAGTGTGTTGACACATTTCCATTGCTTCCATTTTTTTCTCTGTTGGGTTGGAACCTGTGCTTAATATGAATGCATTATTCATAATCATGATGGACATTAATTATTTTAGTAATAAACACACAGGATAAATGACTTTGGGTTGATGAACCCAAGTCTGTTTTTATTTGATGGTATATATTGGAAACATTAATATTTGTAATGCTGTGGCTGATACTGCCTTATTTATTTATTTTTTGAGCAGATGTCAGATGGGTCAAAGTCATGAAAGAACTTGCATGCTAGTATTTTTCACTTGATTTTTTTTATTGTGGTACAGTATACATAATATAAAATTTATCATATTAATAATTTTTAAGTATATAACTCAGTGGCATTAAGTACATTCACATTTTTATTCGGTCATCACCACTATACATCTCAGAACTTTTTAATCTCAAGCTGAAACTTTGCACTCACTACCTTCCCATGTCCTGTCTCCCAGCTTCTGGAATTACCATGTTGCTTCTTATCTCTTATGAATTTGATTCTTCTAGGACTCATATACATAGACTCATAATATTTGTTTTATTGAGTTTGGCTTATTAGCGTAATATTTTTAAGATTCATCCATGATGTAGCATATATATAATTTCATTCCTCTTTAATTGCAGAGTAATATTCCATCCTACAAATATACCACATTTTGTTTAGCCATTCACCTGGCAACAGACATTTAGGTGTTTCTACCTTTGGACTATTGTGAACAATGTTGTCATGAACATTGATGTGCAAACATCTGTTTGAGTCCATGTTCTCATTTGATTTTATATTTCTATATGAAATTACCAATGACTATTATATTACTATCCTTTTAAAGAGAGCTTTTCTAGCAGGGTGCCAATAAGATTATGGTGTATTGTCATCTACCTTATGATGTGAAAATCTACTGTTTCTATTTCATAGTTAAGCTCTCTAAGATTAAAAAAATGCTATTATTTTAGCAATTTAACTGTGACATGAGTTAATACTTTTTAAGATAGATGTTTTCAACTTATTATAATAACTCTCGATAATATATTTAAACCTGCCTTTTAAACATTTTTAAATATATAATTCCTGTTGTTGTAATGCCCCTCCTATTTTTCCTACCCTATTTTATTTCAAATTAGCAGTGAACCAAATTTGAGTTTCGCTTTCATATAATGCCTATACTGAAGAGTGTAAAATTCATAGATAACAGTCCTGCTATGACCAGGGACACTATATTAGGACCCTACACATAGTATGCCCTGGTTGTAATCACTTGCCCATAATTTATGAATCCAAGCAGAAAGAAATCTGACTATAATAGCACAGAAAGACTTTGCCTCTCAAAGGGCCCTGTATAGCACCTTCGTTGGGATCACTCAATAGCAAAGGCCAAGGTATAAGGCGGATCATTTTTCTTCTTAGAAGTAGTTGAGTTAACCTCTGGGTTAACTCTGGGTAGCGAAGCCTAGTGTTTCAGGCTCCTTCTTTAAGGATTGTGAAATAGAACGGCAAGCCTTAGAAAGATGTCCTGGCCCTATCCCTGTGACTGACTAGACTTCAGCCTTAATCGCATAACAACATTCCAGACCTGTTCCTTACCTACAGAATGAAAAGGAAAGTGAGTTCTAAGCTCCACATACACATGGTAGACTTTCTCTTTTTTCAGAGTGAACTAGTTTGACAAACCAATGTTGTAGAAAGGCAAGGTTAATGAAAATCTTAAATTGGTACTTGACTATTTTCTTGTAATTATTTTTCTAGTGATTGCAGGTACTTGGGTTGCTGTCATATATCCTGCTCAGTAGCACAGCCCTTCGTGGTTATGTGGCTGCAAAGATTATAAATAGAATGAAATATTAAAAGGTTATTGCTCAGCCAGCTCTACACTGGCAAAGGAGAACTGAAGGTCCAGACAGAAGTATGTAGAGGTGAAAGGAGGTTAGGACATACCTACATTTGCTCACTTCTTAGACCTTTCTCAATAACTTTGATGGTATTCATACCCTAGTGCCCTCATCTATCATATTTTATGTGTTTATTTGACTCAGTTCTTTGGCAGGCATAATCAGAGTACAAAATTGATACTTTCTGTTTGTATTTAATGTAAAACCTTAACCTCTACCAGTCTAGGTAATTTGGACTTTTGAGTATTTGATGTCTACTCAGCTCATTTTAAGGATTTCATGTTAGGTCCTTATGTGGAAGGGGTACTAAGTGGCAAAAGCTGTCAAGTCAGCTATTTCAAAATAAAGTTGTAAAGAGAATAGCAGTAGGGAATGGAGAAGCAGAAGACTATGAGTTTTGATGAGTTGAGTCACTTACTCTCTCAAGGGCGGCAAGTAGGAAACCAGAGCATGTGCTTCTTTTTGGGGCTCGTTTACGGAGTAGTGATCCGAAGTCAGATAGCGTGGCGTTTTTTGTTCCTATCATGTGACTTCTTTTCTTGATTCAGGAATCTCATTACAGGGAGAAATTGAGGTAGGGAAAATTTGTGGAGGTGTAATAAAGACAGTTGAGTGAAGCAATCTAAGGAAATGAAGCAGGGCATTTGTCAGGTGTATTGGCCCAGGTATCTAGTGCAATAGAAAGCCTTCTTCCCCAGCTGGTATGGCTCAGTGGATAGGTGCCAGCCTTTGAGCCCAAGGGTCGTTGGTTCGATTCCCAGCCAGGGTACACAATCAGGTTGCAAGCCAGGTCTCCAGACAGGTTTCCAGCTGGAGGCAGGTGAAAGGCAACCATACGTTGATATTTCTGTCCTTTTCTTCCTCTCTTCCTGCCCTTCTCTGTAAAAATAATGAATAAAATCTTTAAAAAAAAAAAAGAAGCCTTCTTTATTGGGCTATATTTAAAAAATTGTTACTAAATTTATTGGGGTGACAATGATTAATCAAACTATGTAGACTGCAATGTAAAATTCTGTAATATAGCATCTTTATATTGTATTAAATGGTCACCACCCCACATCAGATCTCTCTTCGTCCCCATGTTTTTGACCTTCACCCTTCACTGACCCTCCCACCCCCCTTTCCCTCTGGTGACCACCATGCTGTTATCTGTGTCTATGAGTTTTTGTTTGTCTTGTTTATTCGTTCATCTCTTTCAGTTTTATATCCCACATATGAGTGAAATATTTCTTGACTTTTCCCGTAGTACAATTCTTTGTTCTTGTTCCAGGAAGAGGTAGGCAGGAACTGAACTATTTCTACTCTCCCAAGAAATAAGATGCTGCACTGCCTTTCAGAAAAAGATGGAGTGACTAGCTTATCTAGTTAATTCTCTCCCCACCTCCTTGCCAAAGACAGCTGCTGTCAAAGGCAGGGGCCTGTGTCTATGAAGAGCTACACTGATTCCTTTGGGCAGAATGGGGTATGGAAGAATGACACATGAACCGGCTTTTGGTCATTCTTAGAATTGCTGGCATTCTGCTGTTGTAAATCTTAAATAAAGATTTATGTCGAAAAGGTAACTCTCCTAGGAATGTTCAGCAAAATACCTCCTAAAACTAACCCACAAGACTGGAGTTGACCAACTCCCCCACCCCCAATATCAAAGGAGATTTGACAGATGTAAAGGGATTTGAGCCTGCTTTTGTGCCAAAATAATGATCACAACGTGATGTTGCCCTGATGTATTTGACTCAATAGCAATATAGATGGAAAACAAGCAGAAAGGGAGGTAGAGTGTTGTCAAAGCAAAAGAAGACTCGTACAGCTCTTCAGTGTCTTGGGTTTGTTCTGGAAAGAAAACGCCTTAGCTATTTGGGGGATCTGTCTTCAGCCCAATGACGAAGGAAACTTGAAAACTAAACTTTCCAACTCGCCACGCTGTTCTACCGCTTTCTCATTTCTTCTCCTTCCTCTCTTCATCTTCTCTTTTATCTACCTCTCCCACTTACTTGCTTCTCCGGGTGCTGAACAAAGGACATGGTGCCTGCCTTCAAGGACCTGATGGAACCCCGGGGGAAGAAAGCATAAATAATAAGTAGGGCAGAATGTTGTGTGAGCATAGGATATGGCGAACTTTCGGAGGAGAGATCTGAGGAACGGCAGGAAGGCTTCCTGTACTGGGGCAGAACCTTGAAGTTAGAATAGTATTTTTAAACATAAGGACTCCCCCCCCCCCCAAGATTATGTTTGGGGAGAAGGAAAGTATTCAGGGGAACAAAAACCAATTGTGTACAGAGGCACGGAGGTGCAGAAATGTAAAGCTGTGCGAGTTCTGTTGCAGCTGGTTTGTAGGCACAGGGGTTTGAAAGGTAAATTGGGACCAGATGAAATGCCACCCTGAGATATTTGGATGCCATTCTCTAGGTTGTAGGAAACTCGGGAAGGTTCTTCGAGAGCTGACATTATTGCCTCCTGCTGTTAAAAGATAATTTTGAGGTTAGAATAGAGACTAAATTGGAGAATTAGCGATAGAGGTAGAAAGATCAGTTAGGAGTTATTGCAGAAGTGTAGGCAAGAGGAAGTCCTGAGTTAAGGTGGTAGAAGGCAAAGGAGGGGTGCAGAATCATCCTCTCGCCCAGATCTCTCATGTGTACAGAGAAAAGTTGCCCTAACACATAATTGCTTTCCTTTTTTTGTTTTTCATTTACCGACCTCCTCTTGGTAAATGACCCTTGGGGCTGTCCCCCACCCCCACCCCACGTGGTCTGACTGCAGAGGCCAGGACTCTTCACCACATAGTTGCTCGTTCTCTTGCTCCTATAACCTTTGTTTCAGATGTAAGTACCTGGGCAACTCTTGTCAAACATGGCGTGGCTAAAGGAATGGCGAGTGAACTTAATATTTCGAAAAAGAACTGCTGCTTGCTTTTCATTCTGTCACCTGTCACTTCCAGGCTACCCAACCTGGGCCATGCCTCCACCTACGGTGACCCCAGCAAGACCTGAAGCTTCTCTCAGGCTGTTTTGACCTTAGCATCAAAAGACCCTTCAAGGCACAGGGCTGGCTTTTGCCTGCACCCTGTTCCCTGTTACCGAAACACCCCGGTCACACCTTCCTTGACTGAAAGGATTTCCATGGAACTGCTGGTCTGGATCTCGCCTGGCCGTACAGTTGGCCTTCCTGGAGCTGGTAAATCTGGGCACCCAGAAAGCAGACAGTGACAGCCGTCCTGATGTTGCCGCTCTCAGTCCCTTTGCTGCAGATGAAAGCCACATGCAGTCGCGCATCTCCACCGTGGGCTGTCATGGTGTGAGGGAGCAGAGGGAGAGCGGTGGCTGCAGCTGTCTCCTTTTGAGTCACCCGCCCCCACTCTCCAGGTGCCAGAATAGCTCGCTGGGTTGCGCCTGCTCCCCATCTCTACCTCTCCCGCCCATGGCAGCCGCGGTAGCAGCTTTCCAATGAGTCTTTTGTTGCGGCAGCTCTAAATCCATGGTAGGAAATTACCAGGAGACTCTTCCGCAGCCTGCCCTCCCTCCCCTTGCTGTCTCTTTCTTTCCTTCCTTTGTCTCCTTCCGCAGTGAGGGTCAGAATCCCTAGCCAGACTGAGAACATGGTTGCTATTCCAGGACCCAGATGCCAATATGTGGCAGCATCTGGCTTATTGGCAAGCGTCACCGGCTGTTGTGCTGGCTGCTTCTAGGCCTGTCATGTGGCCCAGCCTGCTAATGGGGGCCCTGTCACAGAACGGAATTTCTTTGAGAATATGGTTGCAACCAAGGAGCCCACCAGTGAACAGAGTGGCGGGGAGAGGACGTGAGTTGCCCAGCAGGGTGACCGCAGACTCCTGCTTGGATGCTGCTCCTGGACCTGTTTCGCAAAGATCCCTGTTTCATGTTGTTGGAGCCTGCCCCTCCTGTAACCTTACCTTCTTGCGCTGTTAGTGTTGCGGGTGCCTTAAGGCATGGAGCTCCTTGAGAGAAAAACACAAATCACTAAAAAAAGGTTGAGATAAAATCCTGCTCCTCAGAGGCGACTGTTTGGCACGGTGAGCGCATGATAACAGCTTGCTTTAGAAAGGTGACATTTCTGCTGAAGGCTGAATAATAAAAACATGCCTTCTAAAACTGCAGCCCTGCCGAGTCTTCTGATGGCCGGCTTTCGGAGAGAAGGCCATTTCATCGAAGTGAAGGGCCTTTTTTGTGTGGCTAGCTTCTCCAGCCCCCAAGCATGGGGCATGTTGACAACATGTCATCATTGATGACGCTGAGGGGCTTTTAAAATTAATTATCACGTAACAGGCCTGTTTGTGCTTTCTTCAAGGCGAAAAAGAATGTGTGCTTGGAATGCGTTTAGCGCTGTCCGAGGTATCGAGGGGCTGAGGCAGATGAAGAACCCCGGGCCCCTGTCCCCAGGGCGCAGGTCATTGGTCCCCAGGTTACGTATGCCTCCGCGACCCCCTTTCTTCTCCACATCCTGTACAGCCGGACAGAGCGAGTGCTAGCGGGGGAACCAAAATCCCAAGAGGTTGACTTGCCCAAGTTGGCAGGGCAGGCTCACCAGCACGGGACCTGGGAACTACGGAGAGCAGCCCTGCCTCACTGGGTGGGTGGGTGCTGATTCTTGGGTGATAAGCTCCTAAGGCAGGAACCGTGCCTTTAACTTGGCCACTCTGCCCCCAGTCAGCAACCTCACTCATGGTCCCCTTTCCACACATCACACGCACACACGCACACACACACACACACACACACTACAGGACTCTTTAGAAACTGAAGCTCACTTCTACCTGTGGCAGGCTGGAGGAAGCCTGCATAGAATAATTCGCTTGAAAGGAAGGATGCTCAAGGCAGTAGCCTAGTACCCACATCGGCAGCAAAATCAGAAATTCCTAGACAACATTACAACAAAACTAGGTGGCAAGAGGGCGTGACTCCCCAGATTCAGGCAGTTGGGGACAAGAATACCGATAACCACAAGCCTTGTACTACTAGATGGGAATTTATGTAGGAGACTAAAGGAAGCAATGTTGTAGCTGCTGACCAAATCTGAGAAGTGAATCTGAGGGCCCCGGCAGCCCGCTGCTGCTCCGAGGCTCGGTGGGCCAATTGGAGAACAGCCACTGAAGGTGAGGGTGTCTGGCCCACTCTGACCCCTGGGAAGTGCAAAGAGCCTGCAAGAAGCAGGATGAAAGCCTCTGGCCCTTTCAACTCTCAAAATAGACCTGCCAGAACTGCCTTCTAGGACTGGGCCCTAGGCTGAGGAGAAATTGCTAGGAACGGAATAAAAATTGAGCAGGGTAGGGACAAGAAAAAGGTCCCGTTCAAAGGAAGAGGAGAGCAGCTGGGGGACCTCAGGAAGCAAGATGCTTTTTCAAAACACTTCACGAAAAC
Source organism: Noctilio leporinus (assembly GCA_004026585.1). Taxonomy (NCBI): domain Eukaryota; kingdom Metazoa; phylum Chordata; class Mammalia; order Chiroptera; family Noctilionidae; genus Noctilio; species Noctilio leporinus. The sequence goes on from PVIW01000059.1 coordinate 83,624, forward strand.
AGCAGAAGAGGGAGCTCTGTGAAGTTGCAGCTTTCTAAAATGTAACCTGCTTCATCCTCATCGTTGAGGGAAACTAATTTCACATTAGAATGCACAACAGAAAAGAATCCAGAGAGTCCCACACACAGCTATTATAAGAAAAGTAGAATTAAGAATAGAGTCCCATCCTTACAGACAATGAAAGCATTCCAGAAAGATGTGCTCGCAAAAGATACCAAAACTCATATACTATTACTAAATGAACGGAAAGACATTAAGAAGAGTATGAAAAACATGAAAGAACAACATAAATCATGATTTAAAAACTCAGATGAGATGACAACTCAGGAAAGATTTAGAAATTTAAAAAAATTAGTAATAAAGACTAGGAGGAACAAAAGAGTGAACAAACACAACAGATAGACCTTAAGAGAAATATAAGGTGAAAAGGAGAGAGGGAAGGGAGGGAAAAAGAGAGGGAGAGATCCATATGTAAGTTGCTCCCAACCAGGGACCTGGCCCACAACCCAGGGACATAACCCAGGGGCATAAGTTTTTAACTCTGAATTTGGGGATTCATGCCGTCTTGCCACCTACTTTTGTTGTAAACGTTGTGACCAGGAATTCGGCTGGCAACCTTTTAGTTCCCAGGCCAGGGTTTAATCCACTGAGCCACATCAGCCAGGGCAGAAACATTTAAAAAATTTTTTTTAAGTTAAGGCTTTTAGTGAGGTTTCAGGTTCACAGCAAAATCGAGGGGAAGGTGCAGAGATATCCCATAATAAACCCCTTGTCCCCACACACGCACAGCCACCTTCTCCCACTATCAGTGCCCCCGCCGGTGCGGTACGTTTGTTGCCATGGCTGATCTACACTGACACAATGATCACCCAAAGTTCCTTGTTTGCATAATGGTTCACTCTTGGGCTTGTACATCCTATGGGTTTGGACAAATGTGTAAATGACAGGTATCCATCATTTTGGTATAAGGAGCATTTTCATGGCCCACAGAATCTCTGTACGCTACTTATTCTCCCCTCCCGGCTCCCCCGTGCCCTGTCTGACATTCGGCAACCACCCAACAGTTTTTTTCCCGATAGTTTTGCTCTTTTAAGAATGTCATATAGTTGGAATGCTATAGTATCTCGTCTTTTCAGACTGGCATCATTCACTTGGTAATATGCATTTCAACTTCCTCTGTGTCTCCATCGCTTGACAGCTCATTTCTTTTTAGCACGGAATACATTTCCATTGCCTGGATGCACCCCAGTTTATCATCTACTGAAGGACACCTTGATTACCTCTGAGTTTTGGCAGTTGTGAATAAAGCTGCTCTAAATATACATGTGAAGGTTTTTGTGTGGACATAAGTTTTTAACTCATTTTGGGTAGACACTAAGCAAGAGTTGCTGGATTGTGTGGTAAAGGCATGTTTAGTTTGGTAAGAAATTGCCCACCTGTCTTCTAAAGTGGCCGCACCATTTTGCATTCCCATCAGCAATGCATGGGAGTTCCTGTTCCACATCCTCCTCCGCGTTTGGTGTTGCTAGTGTCCTGGGTTCTGGCCATTTTGATAGGTATATATGGAACCTCATTGTTGTTTTCATTTACGTTTCCATGATGACAGATGATGTGGAACACCTTTTCTTATTTTTGTTTGCCATCTGCACATCTCTGCTGGGGAGGTGTGAGGTGCCTGTTAAAGTCTTTGGCCAGTTTTTTAATTGGATTATTTTCTTATTGTTGAGTTTTAAGAGATCTTTGTATATATGGGATAACAGTTCCTTAATCAAAAACACTCTTTTATAAATATTTTTTCCCAGTATGGGGCTTGTCTTCTCATTCTCTTGACATTGACATTAAATTTTAATGAATTTCAGCATATCAATTCCTTCTTTCATGGATCATGCTTTTAGTGTTTTTTAATCTAAAAAGTCACTGCCATACCCAGATGTATTTAGTTTTTTTCTCCTACATTATCTTCTAGGAGTTTTATAGGTTTTTATTTTATAGTTAGGTCTATGCTCTACTTTAAGTTAATTTCTGTGAAAGGTGTCAGGTCTGTATCAAGATTCCTTTTTTTTTTTTCTTTTGTATGTGGATGACCATTTGTTCCCGTGGATTTAATTTGCTTTTCTTTTTCAAGTTTCCTAAGATGGAAACTTAAATGACTAATTTTAGATCTTTATTCTTTTCTAACATATGTATGCAATGCTATAAATTTAAGCATTTTTGGTGCATTTCACAAATTTTGCATAGTTGATTTTCATTTAGTTTAAAGTATATTGAAATTTCTTCTTTAACCCATGTGTTATTTAGAAGTGTTTTTGTTTGTTTAATATCCATGTGTTCTGTGATTTTCTCATTATCTTTCTGTTGATTGAGTTCTAGTTTAATTCTATCGTGGTTTAAAAGTAGACATCATATGATTTTTATTCTTTTTAAAAAATTTTTGTTTATTATTTTTAGAGAGAGGGAAAGAGAGAGAGGCAGAGAGGGAGAGAGACATTAGTGTCTGGTTGCCTTTCCCCTGCCTCCAGCCAAGGACCTGGCTGGAGACCTGGTTATGTGCCCTGGCTGGGAATTGAACCAGCGACCTTGGGGTTCGCAGGCCGGTGCCTGTCCACTGAGCCACCAGCCAGGGATTTGATTTTTATTCTTTTAAGTTTGTTAAGATGTATTTTACTGCCCAGAATATGGTATATCGTAGTGAATGTTCCATGTGAGCTTGAGAAGAACAGGTGTTCTGCTGTTGTTGGATCAAGTCATCTGCAGTGTCATTACATCCAGTTGACCGACGATGTTGGTTAAGTTCAACAATGTCCTTACTGATTTTCTCCCTGCTGGGTCCGTCCATTTCTGATAGAGGGATTTTGAATTCTTCAAACACATTAGTGGATCCTTCTATTTCTTTCTGTAATGGTTAGGATTTTTTTGTGGGGTTGGGGCTCATATAGTTTAATAACGCTCTGTTGTTAGGCACATGCACGCTAAGGATTGTTATGTCTTCTTTGAGAATTGACTGCTTTGTCTTTACGTAATGCCTCTATCCTTGATAACTTTCCTTGCTTTGAACTTTGCCTTGTCTGAAATTAATACAACTACTCTTTCTTTCTCTTAATGAGCCTTAGCTTGGCATTTTCCCCCGATTTACTTAGTTTTAATCTGTATGTGTCTAAAGTGGGTTTCTTGTAGCTACATGTAGTTAGTGGCTCTTGTTTTTTGATTGTGACAGTCTCTGTTCTTTAAGTGATACATTCAGACCATTGATGTTCAAAGTGTTTATTGATATCAACCATATTTACTACTATCTTTTATTTGTTGCTCCTGTTCTTCATTCCTATTTTTGTCTTTCACTCATTTCTGCCTTTTGTAGTTTTAATTCGGCATTTTATGGAACTTTATTTTCTCTCCTGTTTTAGAATATTGGTTATACTTTTTCTAAAATCATTTTTAGTGATTGCCCAAGAGTTTTCAGTCAGTTAATTCAAGTCTATTTTCAGGTAACACTATAGCACTTCACACTGGTATAATAAAATAATCATAATTCCTTCTTCTTGTCCCTCCCATCATTACTATCATTTATTTCATTTACATGTAATCATAATCTGTAATATATCCATCCACAAGCATACATAATTGCATACATTGTTAATATTATTTTGAACAAAGTACTGTTTGTTCAATCAGTTAAGAATAAGAAAATACAGTTTTAATTTTACTGTCACTTTTTCCTTCTTTGATGCTCTTTGTTACTTTCTGTGTATCCGAATATGTGGCCTATATTGTTTTCTTATTTTCTGAATAACTTAACATTGCTGCAATATAGGTCTACTGGCAACAGAGTCCCTCAATTTTTGTTTGTCTGAGAGTCTTTCTCCTTGAATGCTAATTTCTCAGGATGCAAAATTCTAGGTTGGTGGTTTTACTTTCTTCACACCTTAAATATTTTACACTCCTCTCTTGTTGCTGCATGGTTTCTGAGATGTCGGATATGATTCTTACTTTTGTCCCTGTATAGGTATTTTTTCTCTCAGGCTTCTTTCAGAGTTTTTCTTTAACCTTTGATTTTCTGTAAGTAAAAATGATAACCCTCAGTGTAGTTTTATTTTGTTTTGTTTTCCCAGATCTATGGCTTGATGTCTGACATTAATTTGGGGCATTTCTCAGTCACTGTTGTTGTACATATTTATTTTGTCCCTTTCTTTTTATTGTTGTATTCCCAGTACATGTATGTACTTTTTTATAGTTATCCCACAGTCCTTGAATATTCTGTTCTCCTTTCTTCAATCTTTGTTCTCTTTGCTTTCAGTCTTCGAGAATTCTATTAACATTTTCTAGCTCAGTGATATTTTCTTTAGCTATGTCCAGTCTACTGATAAACCATCAAAGGGTTTATGTCTATATTTGTGTGTATTTTTTTAATTTCTAGCATTTCTTTTTGGTTATTTCTTGGTATTTCCATTTCTGTGCTTATATGGCCAGTCTGTTTTTGCTTGTTGTCTACTGTATTCATTAAAGCCCTTATATTAACCATATTTCTTTTAAATCCCAATCTGAAAATTCCAGCATCCCTATAATGTCTGTTTCTGGTGCTTGCTCTGTGTCGTCAGATTATGCATTTTGCATTTTGATATTTCTTGTAACTTACTCTTTTTTTTTTTGTTTGTTTATAAAGATTTTATTATTTTTAGAAAGAGGGGAAGGGAGAGAGGCAGAGAGGGAGAGAAACATCCATGTATGGTTGCCTTTCACCTGCCTCCAGCTACAGACCTGGCTGGAGACCTGGCTTGTAACCTGGTCATGTGCCCTGGCTGGGAATCGAACCAGTGACCTTTGGGTTTGCGGGCCGGCACCTTATCCACTGTGCTACCAGCCAGGGAATGTAACTTATTCTTTATAGCTGAATATGATGTGCTGGCTAAAAGAATCTGCTATAAATGATCATTGGTTGGGGGGGGTGAGGTGTGGGCAAAGAGGAAGTGTTCTACAGTCCTTTGACTGGGTCTCAGTGTTTTAGTGAGATAATCCCTCTGGACTGTGAACTTGACAAGAATTTCTCAGTTTTTTTCTACTCCCTTAAGTAGGACAGCCTGGCTACAGTGGCCTAGAGTTGAGTATTGACCTTTTCCAAATAAGTTAGGCTCCAAATACTCCAGAAGTTTAACTAGTTTTCCCTGAGGGCTGGTCTTGCTGAAAAGAGTAGAGTGCTCTTGAATATTCAAAATACGCCTCCCCTGCCCCACGTGCCCCCATGCCATCTCTTGATGGAAGTGTGGAAACATGAGGTGATTTTTCTGTAGTTTTGACTGTGAGAACCTGGTTGAGCCCCTAGAGGCAAATATCATAATATTGTGAGGGTCCCTCATGGCTGAGTTCTTTGGAGATTTTTAGCTTTCTGATTTGTTTGCACAGAACCTTCATCTATTTGTCAATTAAAGTTCAGGTTTTCCTAGTATGGCCTTGGTTCCCACATAACTTTCCACTTGTGAGTTTCTCTGCTCCAGTAAACCATGACTCCGTTTGGTAAGCCATAACTCTCTGCATTCACCAGTCTGTCCTTCCAGCCTTGGGAGCATTGGCTTGCCTTGTGTTTTCTTTCCTCTTTTATGGATCCAAGAAGAGTTGTTTCTACAGTCTGTTCACAATTTTACTCATTAGGATGGAGTGTTGACATCCAAGCTCCTTGTATGTGCAACTAGAAACTGGAAATCAGAAAACCTTTAAAAATAAAGTTAACAAGAAAAAACAAGATAAAAAGGATTCTAGAAAAAGTGGTAAGTATTGAAGAAGGCAAAAAAAAATCAAACATATGATTGTTAGGAGATCACAAACTCAAAGCAAGGCAACTGAACTATAAAAATAATTCAAGGGAACTCTTCAGAAATTGAAATGGGAAGAGCACACTGCATATTCAAGGATGTTGACAGTATGACTAACACCAGGGAAGAATAAAAAAATGCTTTAAGCTTCTGGAAGAAGAAGTGCATTATGACTTATAAAGGAGAAACATTAGTTTATCAACAGCAGTGCTTTCTTGAGGGGGGGGATGAATCAACATATTTTAAAAAGATTTATTTATTTATTATTTTTTAGAGAGAAGGGGAAGGAGAGAGGGAGAGAGATATCAATGTATGGTTGCCCTTCACCTGCCTCCAGCCATGAACCTGGCTGGAGACTTGGCTTGCAACCTGGTTATGTGTGCCCTGGCTGGGAATCAAACCAGCGATTTTTGGGTTCACAGTCCGGCACCTTATCCACCGTGCCACCAGCCAGGGCTGAATCAACATTTTAAAGCAAGGAAAGAAAGAACGAGCCAAGAATTTTATACCTAGCAAAACTGACTTTTAAGTGTAAAAGGCACAGATAGAAATCAACATGCAGATACTCAGGGAGCATTGTTTCCATGAACTTTTCCTGGGAAATCTAGTAGAGAATGGATTGTAGGTGACTCCAATGATGACAAAGACACTGGCATAAGAACATAAGCGTTAAATAATAGTCACTATAGAACTGTTATAAAGGAGGAGTAAGGTGGAGAGTGTGTACTGTGGAATGCCTATATGCTTTGACAATATAGATGTAGTAGAACTATTTCTTTAAATGGGTAAAGCAGGAAGAGCATGTGCAAAATTTAAGATCTGTCCAGAAAAAGCTCAGCTGTTCAATGTAACCTGGGAGCCAAAGTTAGTGGACTGTGCTTGTGTAAACAGTGATGACTTCACTACGCTTGTCAATGGGGTGATAGATGCTGTTGAGTAAGCATGTGTACTGTGTGGTTGTTGCATTCAGAATGATTCAGTGAGGAGAGCAACGAATCTGTATCAAATTTTGCGTTAAGTTGAATGTTCCTCTTCAGAAACTTCTTGGATGATTCGGAGCTTCAGCTCATGGGCCTCTGGTGATTGGCAGCTTCATCATGACAACACACCTGCTCATGCATCATGTCTTGTGCAGAATTTTTTGGCAAAATATCAAATCCCTGCAGCCTAGACTTGGCGCCCTGCAACTTTTGCCATTTCCCAAAACTAAAATCACCTTTGAAAGGGAAGAGATTTCAGACTGTTGATGAGATTCAGGAAAATATGATGGGGCAGCTGATGGTGACTGGGAGAACTGTGTGAGATCCCAAGGTGCCTACTTTGAAGGGGACCGAGGTGTCATTGCCATATGTACAGTGTTTCTTCTATCTTCTTCAATAAATATCTCTATTTTTCATACTATGTGGCTGGGTACCTACTGGACAGACCTTGTATATTTAATCCTCGTATTGGTGATGAGATTAGTATTGTAATTTTGAGATTGTTGCTATGTAATGTCAGATAAAACAAGCAATATTGGAATATTCCAATTCTGCAATCCCCTCTGCTTTTAAGAACCACAAGTCTTTTTTTTAATTCTTTTTTTTTAAGATTTTATTTATTATTTTTAGAGAGAGGGAAAGGGAGAGAGGCAGAGAGGGAGAGAGACATCAATGTATGGTTGCCTTTCACCTGCCTCCCTATATGGACCTGGCAGGAGACCTGGCTTGCAACCTGGTTCTGTGCCCTGGCTGGAGAATCGAACCAGCAATCTTTGGGTCCCACAGGCCAGCGCCGTATTCACTGTGCCAATAGCCAGTGAATACAAGTCTCAGAATGGAAGAAAGGATGTTTCAGTATTACAGAGAAGTGGCTAATGTAAAAGCTCCCTCATACTGAATTTGAATGAAAAGTATCATACATTTATGAGGTTTTTATCTTTGAATCAGTAATATTTCCTAATTTATTCCACTGAAAAGTTGTAGAGACTATGTCTAACTTAGCAGAGAGTGGTTTTAGCATCCAGATTGTGGTTTTTGAAATGGCATTTCTCTGTAAGATACATTAGGGCTTCTTGGAGAAATAAATCTGGGGCAGGAAGTTTACAAATTGAAGCTGGAACATCTTAGTTAACAAGGAAACTATCAAAGACTTCTAGGGTCATCCCAAAAGACTCATAGCCTCTTAGTGGCCAAAGATGGGCCAATTTGATCTTTAATAATGATAAGAATTGAAACCCATTATATATGCTTAACCCATAACTTAATGTTATTAAAAAGAATGGATTACCTTTGGAAAATTATAGGAACTAGTTTATTATATTGAAAACTAAGAAATAAAGGGAAAGAATCAAGCATTTATCCTGATTTTTTTTAATGAACTGTACCACTGGGTATCCAAATGGTAATCAAGAGGCAGAGTCTCTTATAAAAGTAACCCAGCTACAGCATGAAAAAGAATTGATAGAATTAAAACATTACTGTCTTATCTTTTTATTATTATTATTATATGTAGGTTTCTGCTAGCCTTTATTGGCATATTTTTGTGCAATTTAGAAAAAGGCAGCCTGCCTTCAAGGCACTCACTGCTATTGGCTGGTAAACAGCAAAATTTAATGCCAGTTATAGGAAAAGTGTTTCTTTGATGGTGCTCCCGTGCAGCAGACAACCTGCACAGCTTTGTGAAAGGGGCTTAAGACTCCGTGTTGGTTAAAGCTCATCTCTGTTGGCCGTGGTTAAGGAAAGGGACTTTTTAATGCAAGCTCCACTTTGTTCTTTGAGGAATGTTCCTTCAGTGCAATTTATCAATCCAGTGGGATAGAGAGAGAGCCCTTCTAGCTAGTATTTCTCTCACTCATTGTGAAGTTTTCCTGAGATGGAATGAAGTACTTCTGGAGATGTTATGTAGTATGAGGAATGCTCAAGAGAGCTGGCTGGCCACAGAGGAGGAAGTTCATCATACCCTGCAGAAGCGAGCGCAGTTTAGGCCTGGGCCCACTGTGGGCCGGATCCAGAACTCGACTCACTGTATATATACTTCATCAAGTTCAGGGGGTGGACCCACATTAGCAAAAGTTCAAAAGATTGTGCTATAAAACAGAATGTCGGTTTGTTCATTTTTCCATAATCAGTAACTGCTGAGTGAACGGGAGCACTGGTGTTAGTTAGCTCTCTTCCCTCCCCACCGGGCAAGCACCTCTGAAGCCAGAAGCTTGTGTGGTTTGCAGAGGGAGGAGGATGATCCTAATGGTCGGTGACATTCTCATCACATCCTGATCCATCCATCCTCTCTCCAGGGAGCTACCTGCCAGCTGGACCAAAACACTGGTGTCAACCGTGTCAACACTGCAATACACACACTTACCATTTCTTGCTTTCTAGCTTATTTTTTCCTGCTTCATGCAAAGGGAGAAAGAGAACACCTTCCCAGTCAGCCAGAGCATCTGGGTCAGCCCTGGTGACTGGTGGCATGACAGTCGAAGCGGCCAGCTCACCTCACATTCGAGGACTTTCAAGTAAAGGAACTGAACAAACATGGAGCACCTCCCAGGGACTGGGCGCAGAGGAACCAACAGTGGTCCCTGGTCTTAAGTCGCCAGATTTGCCCACTTCTACTAGTTTGTATGTGTAGCGTGACTGAACCAGAGAAACATCAGAGCTAACTTCAGCTTGGCCTTGTCTGAACCATTAAAAAATCAGGTTGCTGGGTCTCTGTTTAAATAAAGGTTTACTGGATTTCTTTTCTTGGATCTTTGTACAACAAGTTTGAACAACTCCTGAGCTCCATCGACACATTTTCTTTGGTGGAATTTGGAGCCTTTGGACCCTACTGGATGCAGCCTTTTCAGGGAGAGGCCCGCGGTTTGGTGGTTAGTTAGAGAAATGGGCAGTAACTGCCTCTGAGGGTGGCGAAGCCCTGGGGAATGGGTCTACGTCTCTCCACCCTTCCTTTAAGGATATAGGTCTGTGGGGTCGCATTTCGCTGGTTGGTTTGTCTGTTTCTGGCCTGGCCTAGAACACAAAACAGTTGCTGCTGCCCCAGATTTCCGAGCTCGTTCTGCCCTCAGCTCTGGTGATTGTGGTGTGTGAGCCCCTGCTGTCCCTCAGGCCATCAGCTGCTGCATTGTCTTCCCACGGGCCTGGCAGCAGGTCAGGAAACTCAGTGTCTCAAATTAAAGATCTCTTTCCATTCTGGAGTTCTGCACTCATGTTTAGAACTTAAATGAGGGCTTGGTGATGACAACAAAAGAATTAACCTGGAGAGCTGGGTGCTCCAAAGGAGACTTAAAGCCTTCATCCCTGAAATGTATTGGGCCTGGAGTGGAGACGATCGTGTGTGTTTTGGATTTAGAAGAATCCTGCAAAGGAATTTTCCCCCATACAAGTCTTTGGTTTAATTGCCTGGCAGGGGGAGAAATCCCAACAGCAGCGTGGAACTAGGGCATGAAAAGCAGCGAGCGAAACGGATTTATGAAGCCCATAAATAAAAATGAAACTCATTTCATTGTCCAAATTGAGTGGAAAGGCACAATCTATCCCAATTCTGGAAAATGCAAGAGCGGGACGCACATAAGGGTAAGTTCTCTCCCTTTTAATAGAGCCAGATAATGGGTGTAACACAACTGAGGAATTTCAGAAAAAGGGACATTTCATTCTGCCAGACTTGACCAGGGAAGCGTGTTACCAATATCTACTCTGTGCGGGAAACACACTTTTCCAAAAAGAAGTACAATCAACTGTTTGTTTAAATAGAGCCCAAGTGAGCGTGTCTCCTATAAAGGTGTTTTGTCATAAAGGCAACAGCAGTGAAAGGATTGACAGGGGTGCAGCCATGTTGAGCAGGAGATTTCCATCCTTCTGGAATCCGGGCAGTTGCCAGCCTTTGACTCTTCTTGACTAAGAAGTACATCTTTGTACTTAACTCTTCTTTGAAGCTCTTTATTCCCATACCAGCAGCTCAGATAAGCCCGAGGGGTTGCCAACAGTGGGCAGCTCAGTTGAAAGGAGAGGGGTGGTGTAGCGCGCCTGCAATCTGGTGCGGGCATCTTTGTGCTCCGTGGCCCCTCATGAGGTTTGGGCCACGGTCTGCTTCCTACGTGACATTGATTTCCAGTCCCACCTTCACGGGTCTGTCCGTTCAGCGCGCCCCCTTTCCAGCTAAGTACCTGCATTTTGCTCATTTGTTTTTGTTCTTTGTAGATTTTTGTAGTATTTTTTCCTGCTCCATTATGAATCTCTTCCTGGCCTCCTTGTGATAAGGGCAGCTGTGCAAGCTGGTTGACCCAAATTAAGAGCACAGCCACTAGTCATGAAACGAGAGGGAAGCCGGTGGGCTGATAAGGGAATCAAACCCAGGTATGAACTTACCATCTTTAACATGGAACTAAAAACACACTTGCCATTCATTTAATAAATATATCGAACACTTGACTTGTCCTGTTTTCTCTGCTAGGCATTGTGCACGATTTAAAGATAAATTAGAGCTGGGCCCTCCCTTTGTAACCCTACAACCAATGGCAGTCTTTTCTTCTCTTTCTCCCTTGATTTCATCAGCGCTCCTAGGCCACTGCAAGGTACAGACGATCTAGATCAAAATCACATGCTTGCTTTGCAATCATGGCTTCCAGATGCATTCTGTAAGCCTCTCCCAATCGGATTGCTCTCTACATCTGTCTTAAATAGATATTCTGAAGCCTCCTGAATAGTCACTGAAAATATGCTCTGGCCTCTAGAGGACTATGTCATCAGACTGTCTGTCTCTTCATCCATTCCTTCATTTGTGCATCATTTGAGGCGTAGACTAAGGCTAAGAAGAGGGTAGATTTTCTCTCACTTGTTTGTGTGAACTTCCGGAAGCATCCCACCACCTTTTCGTACTGTGAGGTAAAACCATCCTGCTCCGAGGGGTGATGAAGTCTCTTCCACTGCGTCCGCCCACCCTTGGCTGCAAGGCTATGACAGCCTGGCCAACGAGATTCCCAGCCTATGGCAACTTGCCCCCCTGATTTCAGACCTGCCCAATGCAGACCCTGGAATTGATCCTTCTTGTGCGGTGTCTTTGGATCGGGAAAGATGGTGACTGTGAAGAACTCCCATGGTGAGAATCTGACTATTAAATGACCACAACAGGGGAGGAACCTTACTGCTAGATAAAGGAAAATATATCAGTGAATGGGGGAGGAATCTGCACTGAATGCTGGAGTGCAGAGAGACTAAAGTTTGTAGAGCTGTGTAAGGAAGAGTCGCTGTGCAAGGGGTCTGAGAGGCTCCCTGTTGTGCAGAGGGGAAATTCGGTGGGCAGAGCTTCCCTGTCCCGATTTCAAGTTCACCAAGGGGGCATCCGATGGACACTCGCTTCCTCACTTAAAGGCTTTGATATTGGAAAGGAAATCACCTAGACAGGGAACATGAGAATTCCAAGCTCCAGAAAGGAACTCCTGAACTCCTCTTCCGTGAGAAATTATGATGTACTGGTCAATCGTGTGCTCATTTGGTTAGAATAAGGTCTTCACTAAGAAAGTCTGATTTTGTAAGTCTGAAAGACTCAGTCGACCCAGTCTCTGGAACTTGCTGCCTTAAGGTGCGTGAGAACACCTTTCCTACGACCACCCCAGGGTGTCTTCCTGGATGCCTCCCCAAGCCCAGCACATTCCCTGTCCCTTGTCACCCAAGGATGAGACCATCCATCTGATGAGTGCTAGCTAGTTAGCTTGTGGGTTTTAAAGATTTTCTGTCTTTTTCCTCTTCACCTTAGGAGAAACAATACTTCTCAGGAAGGAAGTAGGGTAGGATTATGCAAATGAACGTGAGTACTAAGAAACAAAGGGAGACCTGCAGGCCCTTTTCAGTCACATTGGGCAGTTGTTCTAATTTGCTGGGGCAGACTTGAATAACAATGTCTCTCTGACCAATGGATGCACCCCAACAGTATGCCCTACAAAAGGAAGAAAAAGAGAGCAACTCACCAGTGAGATCAAACTAGCCTCCTCTTTGAATAACTGACCTGGAAGAGGGATAAACCCAGAAAGAAAAAAATTTGAAAAGTTTACTTCAGGTTGAGAATTTCTAATTCCACCACTTTTGTGTGTGTGTGTGTGTGTGTGTGTGTGTGTTGTTGTTTGATAGACATGACAGCATCTCCTCATTATTATGGAAAATATAGGGTTGGTGGTAATTACTATCTGAATATGAATGGGAGCAGAAGTGGGCATAGCCTGCACTGGCCTTTCTTTGACAAGGTATAACTTTCTTCTGAATTTCTGTGTTAATTAATGCTTATTTAAAAACCACTTTAATTGGTAGTAAACACCTCAACTTTTTGTACTCATTAAAATGCAGCCATTGATGTGTGATGGATTTTTTTAAAAGCTTAATTAACTTTCCTTCTGTATATACAACCTATAATAATGACAAACATATTGGGAAAAAAATTACCCCTGCTTTTTCCCCTTTCCCTCCCTCCCCCCATTATAAAGACACTTTTAGCTGTGGATGTCTCACTTTGTTAGGATCAGATGCCATTAATTGGGCATTTTTGGAGATGAGTAGGTGGCAGGAAATCAAGGCTTTTTGAGCCATTGTTCATGTCTAAACTAAATATTCATGTTTCTATGAAAGAAGCAGTAAGTTGTTTTAAAGACAAAGTTTAAAGAAAGCGACATCTCAGATGACTCAAGATTCACCTTGAGTGTCTTTGTGGAAAGTATCAAGTTCTTAAGATGTTCTTGGATATATATATATATATGTCTTTTTTTTTTGTTTGTTTGTTTTTTTGAGTGGTTATAATTGTGTGGGAACTGAGCACTATACCCCTCCCACTTTTCGTTAGGAGGTATAGTTACTGTTAAGATAAAACTTGGAAAACATGAAACAATTTTTATGTATTGATTTTTAGAGAGAGAGACAAAGTGGAGAGAGAGAGAGAAAACCATTGATTTGTTGTTCCACTTACTCATGCATTCATTGATTGGTTCTTGTATGTGCCCTAACTGGGAATTGGGCCTGCAACCTCGTCGTATCCAGACAATGCTCTAACTAACTGAGCCAGGGTGAAAACAATTCTTAATAGTCTCACTACCCTAATGCAACAGCAGTTTTTCATTTTCCATAATTCCCTTGCATTCTTTGCCCATAGTGAGCACAATATTGTTGACAGTAAAATCACAGTCAGCAGGTGTAGAAGGAAACGGACCAGGGTACCAGGAATTGAAGGAATGAGAAGGAATCAATCTTGTGGTCCAACAGCCACTAGAAATGTGGGTTTTATCAAGGCGGAGTGAAGAGCAACAGCTACAGGAGGGAGTCATACAAGAACCACAGTGAGAAATTCTCGTTCACTCATTTGATCAGATTCTAACATATTTTTTTCTTCAAATTATGCCGAATTCTCAGACTTACTGATGAGGACTGCTATCAGAGCTTTGTGTGTGTGTGTGTGTGTGTGTGTGTGTGTGTGTGAGATTTTTGTCTTTGTAGTTAAATTTCACTTTTTTTTTTTTAAAACAAGTGGCTAACTAGGAACATTTAAGACAGGAGAAAACACAGGGAGACGGCACCTACTAAGAGAATTAGCAAAAGGCCTTGGATACGGTGCATGGGACCAGATCCTGTGTTACAAGGGTGTGACAGACAGTGGTTGCCCAGGTTCTAGGGACATGGCCTGGAGGTCATGGGTCAACACTGTCCATGTCTAGCTGCCTGCTGCCTGATCTGAGATTCACAGCAAGCTACCCACTTTGTGATGTGGTGGAGGAGAGGAAAGCAGGTCCGGGGTGCAGGAGGAGTAGCACAGCAAGACCTGGGAAGAAGTCAAGGTTCAGTGAGCCGGAAGGAGGCTGATTGATACACAATCGTTTAGGAAAGGGACGGGGTGGGGTGGGGGGTTTAAATTTTTCAGAGGCCTCTTCATGCCAGTAAAAACGAGTAAGCATTGAATAGTTGGAATTTGAACGCTTAGATTCTCAAGTGCCGTGCAGATGGGTTATGTTACTGATATCCCAAGTGCACTAGTGGCCACTGGAGCTCCGTGTTGTTCTTGGTAAGACTCCATTGGAGCTTCTAATACTTGTGCATGTAAGGAGCTGGACAGGGACCTGGAGGCTCACTGAGTGGCTGGGACTCCCACAGAATCTCGGCACTATACCCATACATCCGTCTTACTGTTCAGAACCTTTCATTGTGAGGTAAACCGAACAAAAGGCTTTCACCAAGAACAACTAAGATCGAAGAACAAAAACTTAGGTGGTGCTTTAACATACAGGAATCCACATGCTAGTCATAGACAGGACTTACTACGCTGTCCAAGCCCTGGGACTCCCAAGGAAAGACTCAAGTGGTCTTCTGCTTTCTCTGTCCTCATCAGAGTGGCCAAGGCTGAGCAGAAGTGAGTCCAAGCAGTGATTAAGTCTTGGCATAAAACACTGTGGAATATAATTAACCAAAGGACCATTAACATAAGCCTTTGTTTAGAATGCTACAGCAGGAGGATGAGGAGAGTTTTGCTTGGGAAAAGATGGGGAGTATTTCTATAGAACTCTTGCAAGAAGAGTCAGCAGAGCTCAGGTAATTTTAAGAGTAGTTGGTCAAACATGATTCTTGAAGGGGGAGGGTTCATTCTTATGGTTTAGCAGCCATTGGCTGGGAAATTGAAGTTTATCCAAAGGGGTGGGAAAAAGTTAGAGGCTGAAGCCAAGTGAGGGTCACAGTAAAAACTTTTCAGTTCTTTAGGATCTCTTACACAAGGGTGCTTGCTATATTGATAAAAGAAATAATGAGATAAGGCACAGGCCTGTGAACCCAAAGGTTTAATTCCCAGCCAAGGCACATAACCAGGTTGCAAGCCAGGTCTCCAGCCAGGTCTCCAGCCAGGTCTGTAGCTGGAGGCAGGTGAAAGGCAACCATGCATTGATGTTTCTCTCTCTCTTTCTGCCTCTCTCCCTTCCCCTCTCTCTAAAAATAATAAATAAAATCTTAAAAAAAAGAAAGAAAGAAAGAATGAGTGTGTGTTGGGCGAGGGGTGAGCAAAAGGGAAGAATCCTTCGAGTGGCCCTCTGTGCACTTGGGGGTTGATTCTTTCCCCCTGAGACTCACCCCTATCTCCACCCTACTTGTCCCTCAAACCTACCGCAGCAGCAGGGAGAAGTGAACCTGTAACCAAGCAGCAATAGACAGCGGAATGATGCCGCTTCAGAGAGGATGTTAGACACCAAATGTTTGTGTTGTCCCGAAATTCATGGGTTGAAGTTCCAATCCCCAATGTGATGGTATGAGGGAATGGATCCTTGGGAAGTGATTAGGTCATGAGGGGTTATGGTTTGCGCCCTTACAGGACTGGAGAGCTTGCCTCTTCCCTCTGTCTTCCAGCAGAGGGCACGAGAAGGCATCTGCAGACTAGGAAGTGGGCCCCCATCAGATCTGCCAGTGCCTTGATCTTGGACTTTCCAGCTTCCAGATCTTTGAGAAACAAACATTTGTTCTCTAAGTCACACAGTTTATCATAATTTTGTTATGACAGGCTTAGCTGGCTAAGACATTGACATTGGACAAGGCCTCAAGTTTCTGGAGTTCTGTGGTAATGGTTAGTAACAGAAATAGCCTGAGCCCTTGCTGACTGACCCCACACAGACTGATAATGCAGCTTCAGATTAAGTGATCACTGAAAATGAGTCTCCATTGTTTGCTCCCACCATGGGTGCCATGGGAGAATTTGCTTGTGTAATGTGAGAAACATCCACACTGGTGTAGGTCTTGTTTGGGAACCACTGTGAAAGGGCTGTTTCCATGGCCTCTCCACTTGGAATACAACACTCTGAACACAAATACCCCTTGGGCCTGCCCAGTCCAGTGCCTGAAGTGGTGTCTTTAGCAGAGGACTTTATAAAGCCACGGAGAAAGATTAGCTATATGTGGTTTGCTTTTGATATTTATTTCCCACCCTTCCTCTGATTTTGCTGTTGCTTTCTCTGGTTTTCCATCATCTGCTGGTCCTCTCTGGCATCCCAGTCCCTCTAAAGCCGAGCCTCCAAAGGCTGACTGCCTCAGTTTGAGTTCCCACATGGGAAGATATTTAGTCTGGCCACAAGAGCTCAGCTGCCTTGAAACTCCTTCACCATCAATAGATTTTGAATTCCTGAATCCCATGTCTGCATCTTCTTTTGTTCTAGTAACTTTCAGAATTCCAGGATAACAGTGCAGAGGAGATATTTTTGTATATTTTTAGTGTTTAGCCCAAAGTATATAATTCCTTCAAATTCAAACTGGATAGTTTAGCGAGGTATAGAATTTAAACTGGAGCCATTCACTCAGCATTTTAAAGGCAGTTCTCCTGAATTTTATTTCTATTCCTGACCTTTTAGGGCAGCCCTTTTTTTGTCTTTGGAAGCTTTTAGGATCTTTTCTCAATTTCTAGTCGTTTGAACTTCCCAGTCAGGTGCCTTTTTCTCAGTTTTTCAACGATGAACATTTGGTTGGAGTTTTTGATCTGAGTGCTTGTGTCCTTCAGCCTAGAGACTATTTATTGTATTATTTCTTTCCTTTGCTGTCCTTTCAGGAATTACTTTTAGCTAAGTTTGGGCCTTTTCGAGTGATATGATTTTTTTTTTCCTTTTCTTTTTATTCTTTCTTGAACGTTTCTTCAATTTAATCTTGTTTCCCTATTTATTGACTTTTCTTTCAGCAGTCACCTTTTTAATTTTCAAGAATCTTTATTGTTCTTTGGATATACCTGCTTCATAGCATGCCAGTCTACATTTTATTAATGATGCATATATTTATCTCTCTAAGGAGAGAGGAATTGTAGTCTTTGTTTGTCCTATTCTCAGCATGAGTCTCTCTCTGTTCTGGGTTATCTGATGCTGCGTATCAAATTCCCCTGTGTAACAAATTTGTAATGAACTTCAAGTCAGTGCCAGGATGGGAGGTGAGAGAAGGTTGAGAAGTCCTTGCTTTGTGCTTGGAGCTCTAACCTATTTGGAAACTCCAGTATCAACATCTAGTGTTCCTTCAAGGCTTATCTTAGTATTTCCCACATGTAAACTGATCTTTGAGATCATCTCATCCCAAAAGAGTCCTGGAAACCTGACACCATCCCAGACTCTTTCCAGCTCTGCTGAAGTGACATGGACATCAGAGCCGATTTCATGCCTGTTTGGTTGCCTGGACCCCTGGGCCTCTGGTGTGTGTGGGGGCAACCCTAGGACTAGAATGTGGGGCATGGCTCTCCCCAAAACATGGCCCATACTCTGGCTGCGCCTCCCGTGAGAAAGGGGAATATGTAGGATGTACTGTAAACTTGGAGAACCCAGTGTCTTCCTCCTATCCATGCTGAATTATTTTAAGAACCCCTGCATTTCACATTAACTAACTTGAGGATTGTCTTGTATTAATAAATGGTATTATAAGTAATTTAACAGTGAGGCTCTGAATAGCATTATAATGTATTTTACTTAATTAACATTATATCAACTGAAAACTATAAAAATAAAGCATCCTTCTTCAACAGAGCCATCATGTTGAACATGAATGACCATTGTCTGGGATTGCATTAGAAGGTATAGATGGTTGAGCCCAGCTTTTCTCATCCCAGAATACCCTGGAATAATTAAAATCACTGAAACTCTGTTGTAAATTTATTTTTTACAACTTAAAAAAATAATTTTTTTTATGTTGGTGGGGAGGGGAGAGCAAGGCGGGAAAAATGAAACAATTGTAGTGTAACAATAAATAAAATTAATAAAAATAAAATAAAAAATAAACACTACTCTAAAGTATAATTGTTAGTTTTAATAAAAGTAATAAATAAAAAGAACTTGAAAAAATGTAGACGCTTTCAAAGAAGAAATAAAAATCACTGTAACCTATACTTCTAATCACTTGGTAACACTTAAAATATATTTTCCTTTAGTCTTTTTATGCATGTTACATATTGTTACATGAAGTTGAGGTTATTCTGTCCAGAAATGTTGCATCTTTTTGTTCACCTAACATTAGATTGTATTCCTGCATCCCCCTAAATATTCTTTAAGAATACCATTTGTACCCACAAAATTTTGCTATGTGCATATCCCTTGGTTTTTTGGTTTGTTTTTAATTATTCCTCTTTTGCTGATCACTTACACTTTTTAATTCTTGCTATTGCAAGTAATGCCACTGCCTCTTTTCCTGGGACCTGCCTTTGGGAAACAGTCTGAAATTCTGCAAACTCTTTATTGTTGGATCAAGTTGGGATTTAAGCTTGAGATGCTTGCTGTGTACTTGCTGAACTAGCATTCGGAGTAAAGTTCCATGTTGGTTTGGCTTTACAGAACTGGTCATTTGAAAACTGCTCCATCAGGAGCCCCAGCTCCAATCAGTGGAGTGATCTGCTTTGCTCCTTTTCACTTGGTGGAAGGGACACGGGGCCCATGGCTGAGCTGGGGGAAGGCGTCAGAGCCCATGCAGGGGAGCACAGGAGAGTTCAAGGTGGCGGCTGGGGGCTCCCTCAGATAGTGCCTGTGTTTCTGGTGTCGTAGTTAAGGACAGATCCCACTGGCTGTACGCATCACATCAGATTTCCTGGGAAGGGATTCCTCGTCCACCTTTGTCCCTGCCAGCTCCTCTCTCCTGAGTTCGCTGCCGCCTGCTCCATCGCTGCATCTTTTCTGTATTGGCTGCTTTGCTCTTCCTCTTACTGTTTTGGTCCTGTCACTTCTGAGAATCCGGTCAACACTCCAGATTGGGCTGAAGTCAGCGGACAGGTATTCCATCGCAGCTGACGGAACTTACCCATTACTTGTGGTAGCCAGGATAGGCCAGGCAGTGTGAGGGTAACACACTGCACAACGTCTCAGTGCCTCTGCCCACGCAAGTTACTGCTCGCTTAGGTCGCTATCATCTGACGGGGGTGTCTGGTCTGCTTGGATCTGTGGCACCTTGATCTTAATACATAACTTCATGAAGACCCTTGCAGGCGATGAGTGTGCAGGAACTGGAGCAGCATCTCTTAAGTGTTTCACCCTGGGAGTGACACAGTTATGGCCTTTGGACCAAAACTAGGAGTGTGCCCTCACCTCACTTGCCTGGGGTCAGGGAAATCGGGTCATCTGTCCAGAAGAAAGGAGAGCTGGAAATCTTGGTGATTGTTATGATGTCTACCTAAACTACAAAAACAGACAAAGCCAGGAACAAAGCAAAAGCAAGAAATGATTGTCAAATATACTGCAAACACACTAATAGAGAAGAACACCGTTATTGAATATGTGCAAGTAGCATTGATAGTGACTTATCTGTGCATTCAAAATACACGCTTTTTGTTTCAAACGGCATCTGTTGTTTACAAATATCTTAAGCTTAGGCCTCATGGTGAGAACAATGTGCATCAGACACAGACCTTGATTTCATGATGGAGCTCAAGGTAACCCAGGAGTCTACCTATGTTTTCAGATATGAATGACATGGCTTAAAGGAAGAGTATTGGGATTTAGCTAATTATGAAGGGTTGGTAACCAGGCCTTGATTTGCGTGCCACAGCTACTGGATTTGGGAGTAAACCCTGGAAACTCACTGCCGTGGTGAGCAGGACGGTCAGGCAGCATCTAGGTTCACCAGGGACAAGTGCAGTGATTCATTCAGTGAACAGATTGTACTTACTGCATCTGTGTAGTAGGCACTGTCCCCAGTGCTGGTGCCTGCAACTCACGTGGAACTGTCAGTCATGGGCTGCCCGCGTGCCTGTGTGCGTGAGCGTGCATGCGTGTTTGTGGTGGATGAGGAAAATGGAGACACATTATCTCCTTGATACTTCCATCTCTGAGCGAATGTGACCATTCAGTTAGTGCCAGGTTAATTCAAGCAGTAGAAGTAACTGCTAATTGGCTGTCTCTCATATGCGCTCCCATAAGAAGGATGTAGGTTTTGAAGGGTTTTCCCCTCATCATGATGAGTCCTGTAGAACTAACCATATGCTTCATCCCGGTGACATGTGTTTTCGAGGAAAGGAAAGGTGTTAGTGCAATACCATCTCCTTTCATGTTTCTTTTTTGCTAGATCATCCCTTCGGCTGCTGTGTAAAGTGTTGCTTATTCATACTAGGTCCCAGGTTCCATTCCCTTACATCAAATTTTCTATTTTCCTAAAAAGATTGAACTAGCAAATAGTGATGACATTAATTCTCCTCTTCCATTCCTGTGTGTGTGTGTTTAATATAGTTTACCTGGTACAGAGCAGGAGGAATGCCCCCTTTCACTGTCACTTGCTTCCATGGCAGTGATGTAAAGACAAGCTGGTTCTCCATAGGAGATCATTTTTAGCTGGGACTCTGGGATGGCTTCTCTGTGGGAAATCTGTACCATGAAACTCAGGTGAAATTCTAAACAGCCCAAAGAGAGGCTAAGCAGGACCAAACTGTCTATATGATAAATACAATAGCTCCAGAAACAGTTTTTCCAAAATATTTTTTCTGTTGGCACCCATTGACTATTTTGTATATACAGATTTGGAAGTAGAAGTTAAAACACCATTTCTGTCTGCTAACAGACATTTCAGACCTATTATGGGAAACTTCTTGAAGCTGTGTTATTGTTGTAAGGGTTCTTTTGTTCTCTGAGTATTCATTATCTGAGTCCCCAGTTGCAAAAGAAAAAAGTCATTCTAACAAGAAAGTTCTTAGTAACACTTGTAAGATCAGTGTCCACTCAAACATCTGCTCCTGTTCAACATTTGAGTTCGAACCCTGCCCATTGGGTCAATATCTTTCACATTTGGGGCTTTCAGTCCATCTCAGCTAAGTTCAGGATATGGAAGACATTTGACAACACTAATGAGAATAAAATAGAAGTAGATGGCAAAGTGAAATCAGAAATCTTGAAGATTAAAGTTTTCATCAAGTTGTTGATAATGATATGAAAAACTGTCCTATTTACCTGCAAAGCCTTTGTTGGCTGAGGCTCTGGATTAATTAAAAATGGGAGAAGAGACCATTGAAATGCATTGAAATGGGAGAAGTGAGAGTACAGGTGTTTGAAAAGAGAACCCCAAGAACACTGATGTAATACTGCTTCATAATCTTGGTTCATGCCAAAAATGGAGTGAAAAATGACAGAGTCCACAAGAACTGTGGAATTCTTTAGTTCAGTCACCTTGCTTTAGAGATGGAGACCCAGAGAGGCCAGAAATGTGGTTCAAGGTCATGTTGTTGGTGCTGGAGCAGGACTAGACCTTGGATCTTTGTCAGTTCTTCAGTCACTCTCGCTACTGGGGTGCTTGACCCCTGTCTTCCCAAACCTCATTTCCCACCCATGAGGAAGCCTTCTTGGCCTCCTACCCAAAACATACCTGGAATCCAACCCCCTTTCCACGTCCCTCACCTGGACCATTGCAATGGCTTTTCCACTGGGCTCCCGCTCCCACCCTGGTCCATGGACTGTCTGTTTTCCATGCAAGTCATTGCGATCCTTGCCACAACTTACCCTTCTCCTGTTCGAACCTTCCAGCAACTTCTCACCTCCCTCAGAATAAAATCCCAAGTCCTCCCGAAGGTTATACAGCCCAAACGATTCTTATTCCTGTTGACTGCTCAGCTGTCACCCCTGTCACACTCCTTCATGGATGGCACTGCTCTTTGGTCACCTGGCATCTCTGCTATTGCTCAACCTCCTGAGCTCTCTCCCTGCTCCAGGGCTCACGTTTCTGTCTCCTGTAGCCCTTGCCCCTGACATCTCCCTTCCTTCTGGTTCTTTTCATATGACCCAAACCCCTGTTTCAAGAGTACTCCGACTTACCATCCTATCCTACGTAGTTTTTCTTCATAAGAAAAATAATCAGGACTTGATAGGTATTTATACGTTTATTGTCCACCTTCCCATAGTAGAAGATAAGTTGTTTTCATTGCATGTTTTCCGTGTATTCATCAGGTACTGTTAGAACACTAACACTGGTAGTAGATGCTAAGTAATAATTATTGAATAACAGATAAATAACATGAACGATGAAATGGGTAAGCTGTATTATCTATATTGGGGTGTCATATAAGAGAATTGTTCTAAAAGCTAGAATGTTTCGTCACAGTTCTTCCCATAAATTCATTTCATCTTGTGTGCATTTATCTGTCCTCTGTCCCACCCTTGTGCCCTTTGCCAGTGCGAAGCCTCATTCAGGGAACCAGAAGACTGTTTAGGTCTCTGCATCTCACTCAGTCTCTTAGTGATTCGATGAGGGCAGAGTCACCAATTCAGAGCTTCAGGATCTCGAGCGTACAAAGGAAGGGCCCTGGAGTCTTGCTCACCTGGGGCCATTGGGGTTGGAAGGAAATGTCTCAGTTAGTTGGAGTATCGTCCCATACGCTGAAAAGATTGTGGGCTCAATCCCCAGTCAGGGAGCATAGGAGAGACAGCCTGTCCATGTTCCTCTCGCAAATCAATGAAAACACATCCTCAGGTGAGGTAAAATAGTTAAATACATAAATAAATTTTTTTTTTTTTTTCTTTTCAGAAAGAGGGGAAGAGAGAGAGGCAGAGAGGGAGAGAGACATCAATGTATGGTTGCTTTTCACCTGCCTCCATCCACAGACCTGACTGGAGACCTGGCTTGCAACCTAGTTATGTTGCCCTGGCAGGGATTCGAACCTGGGACCTTTGGGTTCACAGGCCGGCATCTTATCCACTGAGCTACCAGCCAGGGCATAAATAAAATTTGACTTGAGAAATTAGGCAGCTCTCTCTCTCTCTTGGTCAGAGATTACTTATGCAGTTTCTGAGTGCTTGGGCCCCTCTGTACTCCTGTATTTTGGCTGGAGGAAGGAGGGAAATTGCACCTGAACTGTCAGACTTGTAGTGAGAATAGAGGTTGACATCACCTTCTTGAGTGTTTTTCGGTTTGCTATGGGCGTGGGGTTGGCGGTACACTGGGGAGTTGGGCGGAAGAGGGAAGCTTCCGTGTTAAGGGTGCATGTACTGTTTGTGAACATTAATTTTGAAGGTTTGGGACATTTAAGGGGAGTTGTTTTCTTTTTAATTGTTATAAATTAGCCCTGGAGAAAGGAACTTGGAGGGTGTGTGAGGAGAGGAGATGAGGAACTCAGCCGACAATAAGAACATCGACCCCAGTGGAGGCAAGTTGGCCCAGATATCAGGAGGTGTGTGACGTGACACTGAGAGAGGCCGGGGGAGGTCACCCAGAGCCACCAAAGCACTGCATGTCTGGGAAGAGCTGGGTCGCTGCCCTCCCAGGGCGGTCGATGCCTGGGAGCAGGCACAAGACGACTGGGTGTGACCCGTTGGGCTTCTCACGCGCTTGTACATGGGTTCTTCCCTTCGGGGTCAGCAATCCCTAACTCATGCTGGTGGCAGTGGGTCTGACAACTTGGCACCTGGAAGATTTGCACGTCGGGAAGATTCCTTAGTTTCTCCAGTCCCCTCGCCCACAGTAGAATCAATAGAAGTTTGGAAATCGGGGCGAAAACTCACTCTCTTCTCTTGGCTTTGCCCCATCAACCCTTGCCTGTCACGTTCTGTGGTACAGAATTTCCCTTCATTATCGGCTGACAGCAAGCCTGGCCTTTTCCTCAAACCTCAGTGCCGATCGAAAGATGAGTGAGCCTACTAACTGCCATCTCGAGCAGCTTCCCCAGCCCCACAGTGTGAGGACAGGGTAATGATGTGCAATTTGGCACACTTCAGATCCATTAGTAGCAATTACCTTCCTCGAGGTGTTTTGAGTTAGTTTTAACATAGCATTCTTACAGTTGGTGGATAATGACAGTAATAATGTACACAACATTTTCAAGTCGCTGTTTTTAGCTACAATAACACCATTAGTAGGTCTATTTAACAGATGCATTTCATGCTAAAAGTGGGGTTCTCATGATGCCTTTCCCTCCCCCCATGCACACCTTAACTGCTATTTTATTCAATAGAGGTTTTTTACTCCAAAGTTTCTGAGACATATTCTTTGATTCTTGGTCTCCCTATGGAAACGGGATGGTTGCATAACTGGTTTGACCTAGAATTATTGTGTAGTTATTCTTATTTAGCTCTTCTTTTAGAGACATCCATGCTGACCCAGAAATCCAGAGCTCACACAAAAATGGAAAATACATATATTTTCTTTTTTTAAAAAGTTTTTTATTTATTGTCTTTTAGAGAGAGGGGAAGGGAGAGAGGCATAGAGGGAGAGAGACACCAATGTATGGTTGCCTTTCACCTGCCTCCGAGAGTCATGGACCTGGCTGGAGACCTGGCTTGCAACCTGGTTATGTGCCCTGGCTGGGAATTGAACCAGTGAACCTTCAGGTTCGCAGGCCGGGGCCTTTTCCACTGTGCCACCAGCCAGGGCATACATGTGTTTTCTAAAACTCACTTGGGTTGTCCATGAGAGGTTACTGGGTTTTACTAGATGCCTTTAAGACAGATAGATGGGTGACCCCTTAGGGGCCCAGGGAGAAATCTCTCACAAGGGAGATGTCAGTCTATTCTGGTGGCTCCATTAAGTGTGAGTGTGTTTAACTCCCCCAGTAATTCCGGAGATGTGTTTGCTCATCTCCACTTGTCCCTGGAAGCCACCTCCGGCCACTTCAGCTACCAGAGGGCTCTCCTCCTCTCGAACCCCAAATCTCTGTTTTCTGCCCCCCCTTTTGGACACTTTCCCACACAGCTTCCTTCCAACCTTAGCTCCCGTGTGTTGTCACTTAGTCTCTGTTTTCTAGCCAGTCACTCATATGTCTCATCATCCCGTGTTGATTTCCTAGAGCTGCCATCACAAAGAGGCTTCAAACAATACATTTGTTCTGGAGGTTGGAAGTCAGAAAGCAAAGTGTCAGCAGGGCCACGCCCCTCTGAAGTTTCCAGGAGGGGGTCCGCCCCTGTCTCCCTCCCGCTTCTGGTGATCCCAGGTCTCTTTGGTTTATGGCAACATAACTCCAGTCTCTGCCTCTGTCTTCATGCCTCTTCTCCTTTTACATTTCTGTCAGTTCACACGGAATCCTTTTCTAAAGGACACCAGTCTTACTGGATTAGGGGCCCACCATCTGATGGCATCTGGGAAGGCCCTATTTCTGAATGAGGTCGTGTAACCAGATAACAAGGTTAAGAGCTCAACATACCTTTTTTAGGGGACACAGTCTAACTAATACTGTCCCTCAAGTAAATTCTAGCCTTCTTAAAGCCTGGTGTGTGTGATGTACCCCCTTAAACAGTGTTTCCTAAAGCCTTGGCTATGGAACAGGGATCCTTAGGTTCTCGTGAAAATGAGTCACACATGTTAGAGAAACTGTCAATGGCTCTGACCTGGAGACAAAAGATGCCTATGAGTATATTTAAAGGCCCTGAGAAATCTCGCTGTAAAGACACTCGCTTAAGTCAAACTTCTTTTCACTAGCTTTTTTCACCACCGAGATGATTTTCCTGCTCCAAGTGTTCTCCATTAGCAGCACCAGCATGGACTTGGGCGGAACATGGACCCCATTGACTGTTGTTTCTGTGGTATGAATTGTCTCAAATGAGGTAAACAGAATAAATAGTGCGGCATTCAGTGGAGTACTTTTTTTGTACAGCATGAAACGGGCGCTAAAGAATGGGAGCGATTTTTAAAGATTCAATGCTGAGAGATACTTGAATTCAGCTGAGAGTTGGGCAGGATGTACGTGAGCTGCCCCCATGCTCAGTCTGCTCGCCTGACCTCTGCATGGTGTGTTTCGTCTTTTGAAAATGGGGACAAGCATATATCTTAAAAACGAACAGTGCATGATAACTATTTGAGCCCAGCAATTCAACCAGGACAATCAGTGAAGTCAGTGAGTCCTTAAGCGACGCTGTGCTTTCAATCACAATGATTTTGAACGGAGTGATAGAATGGGCATCTGCCTGCTTATATTTAAAGGAATAGAATGATGATAATGTTCAACAAAAAAATCCTCTCCTCTACCTTTCTGACACTACGTGGGTTCTTTATGCATCTTTTTGGAAAAGTTTAATGCCAGAGGAGTTTTAAGCCCATGTGTGGTGGTGGTGTCCTTCCCCTGTCTGTCCATCGGTGGCATTTGAGAGGTGCAGCTCTTCGGTGCTAGCCTGAGCAGAACCTAACCCGGAAGGTCAGCAGTCCAGCAAAAGTGCCGTACTTTCCATTATAAAGCGAAATGAAAATGACTTTTGAATCATGAGCATGTCCTGGTTTAAGAGGAAGCTGGCATATTTTATGAAAAATAGATACATTAGAGGGCTATGCCATAAAAAGCATTATTTAAAAAGTAGGCAATTTGGAATTTATTGTAAGCTCCCTTTAATAGTAGCCACTCCTGGTACGTTGCAGTCCGGATTTAATTTACAGATACCTGGTTTCTACATCAGCTTTCAGAACGCGCCCGTGGGAGGTTTGCTGTGCGGTGAGGAGCATTGAAGACAGGCAGGCAGACCTGGGCTCACCTCCTCCCCGGCGTCACTCCCTGCTGCCCTAGGGAGTTTGTGCGGGTGACTCACCCTGTGAACTTCAGTTTTCTTACCTGTAAAATGGGACTAATGGCACCTACCTCAAATGGTTACAGAAAAGACAAAATGAGATAATGTGTTTAAAGCTCCATTCCTGGAATGCAAAAAGCTTAGCTTAATGCCCAACATGTACACACGTGGTCATACATAAAAAGCTTAGCTTGTCACTTGATACATGGAGCTACCGTTATCTGGTACCTTACAATCATGTGCAGTTTTCACTTATTAAGACAAACTTAGTGGGTATCTTTAGGTGCCAAGCACTACGGAAGTCCCTGGGGACAAGGAAGAATGGATAATTCCCTGTCTGTGTGACGCTTCTATTTTAGGGAGAGACAGACAACCAATTAACAAATTAATAAGCAAATAGTGTGTCTGGTGCCGAGAACTGCTGCGGAGGAAAAACAAAGCAGGATAAGGTAGGGATGGCACGCAGTGTGTGCGCACGCGTGTGTGGAGGCAGTTGTGGGTTGTTATTTGGTGTAGAGTGATTAGGGAGGGCCTCGCCGGTAACACACATTTGAGTAGAGAGGAAGGAAGTGAGGGGAGACCCTCAGGCACAAGGAGCAGCAATAGCAAAGGCTCGGAGCTCGCCAACTGCTTGGCAATGTCTGAGAAGCAAGGCAGGCAGCATGGCTGGGCAGGGCGAGCTGAGGGAAGGTCAGTGGGGACTGAGGGCAGAGAGGGAGCTTGGGCCGGTCATGGGGGACCTTGTGGGACCTGGGATTTTATTTGGAGGGAGATGGCGCCCTCGGCAAGTTTTGAGGGGTGATGTCTGAGATGTTTCAGTAGGACCAGTCTGGCTATGTTGAGAATATATTACATGGAAATAGGAACGTGACTCATGGTGTCTATAAATTTAAAGAGTGGGCTCTCAAACACAACTTTCTGAAGAAAGCCTTCTCTGGTTCATTGCTTGTCTGCTTTTTCCTTCTCAGCTCTAGTTTTCGATACCCTATCAAGTCATTCTCCTTGTGTTCAAAGCTGCCCATTTCCCAGGGTAGCCAAATACCAGTGAGGTTTAGGGTAGGGTCTTCACTCAGGCTGCCATAACAAAATTGCACAGACTGGGTGGCTTCAGTAACAGCCATTTATTTCTCACAGTGCTGGAGGCTGACAGTTCAAGATCAGATGGCCAGCAAGGTGGGCTTTATGCTGAGGCCTCTTCTCTTGGCTCGTAGATGCTCCTTCTTGATACACCCTCACACGTGGGGAGACAGATCACTGTCTTTTCTTATCAGGACACTAATTCTGTCAGGGCTCCATCCTATGGCCTCATTTAACCTTAACTGCCTCTAAGATGGCTCTATCACTAGATACAACCATATTGGAGGTTGGGGCATCAAAATATGAAATTGGGGAAATGCGAGCCAGCATTCTGTCTGTACAGGAAGGAAATGGCATTTTAAGAGTTCAGCTCTTTTTACCAGAATGGAGAGTACGCTCATTTAGCTGAAATAAAATCTGTTCCCCTTCTCCTAGGAGAAACCCAGCAGTCACTGTCATCTGTCCTACTGAGGTATAATGGAGCAAAGTTGCTCCAGATATGTTAATATTTACCAGGGGATCAAGAGCTGGGGACCGGGACCACATCCCAGTGGCCTGCATGGGGATGATCTGACCAGATGTCACTTCAACTTGAAGCTTAAGAAGGAGACAGTCACCTGCATCTCCTCAGCAGGGCCACTCCTGTGATGGTGCAGGTCGTGTTCTCTTCAGGGGCCCCCACCGGAGGGCTAACATCCAGCTGGGCTCCTCTCATGGGCCACGTTGGCCTGGAGAAGGGCACCTACCCTTTTCTAAGTCACGTGGAAGCACCTGTGGGTCGGTGGCAGTCTCCTTACTGGGAGGGTGTAGTTGGACATTGAACAACGTCTTACTTGTCCTCAGAAAAAAACTTCTCCTTAGCGTATCAGAAATAGCTCTTCGTTCTTTGGATGCTGGGTTCATTTTATCTTCTGGGTTCTTCCAACCGTACTTTCCTCTTTCCATGCACCATGAGAACGCTTAGAGTCAGGTTGGAACCTTCCCTCTGGCAAGTAGATGGGATTTCACGTTAGGTCTTCATGTGCCTCTGGCCCTAATGCAGGATCCTGGCCTCACTGAGTGCTATGCGTGGGGCTGGGCCACCTTACAGATTTACTCATTTGAGAACATGTTTTATGCACTGGTTGGGTTGGGTCATAAACTGAGTTCTAGGTGATTATTATAAGTTTGCATTCATTCCACATTCACTTATTGAGTATCCTACTCTGTGCTGTTCGTGAAGTGGACAAAACAGGAGTGAAGAAGACAGGCTAGAGCTCTTGTACGTAATGAGGGAGTGGGCAGGTAAACCCCCGAGCAAGGTGATTACGGGCTGGGAAATGCTGGATTATGGGCTGGAGAGTTCCTGTATACGGGGAGGGAGCAGGAGCAGGGCTCTTAGACAGAGTAAGCAGGGAAGGCCTGAGCATTAATTTAGATAATGTAACTTAGGTCCTTAACTTGGTGTCTGTCACGTGGCGAGCTCTCAATTCATGATAACTGCTGTTCTTAGTATGACCTGCCACCTCTCACTCATTATATGCTGCTGCTCAGTGTGTGAAGGCAGGGGGAACGCATTGCCAAGTTTGAAGAGCCGTTGAAGACTTCGCAGATGCGCCAACCCTGGATGGCCAGGGAACTCCAGTTCATGATTACCAAATGTCTCTTTCCCTCTCTCCTTCTTGAAGGGCAGACCTTCCTCGGTGGGTGCTGCTGAGCAACTCGGCTGTGCATCTCATCTTGGGCTGGTCACTTGAGCCCTCCCTCCCTCCCAACCCTCATCCCCAGCCACTAATCTGCTGCAACTGCCTGCTGTCTTTGTCTGTAATTTCCTGATTGTGAGGGTAGTGCAAGTTTCAGTTTGGGTCCATTTAGAACTGAATGTGATTAAATCCTGAATTAATTCAAGGGCAGCACATAGCAAAAGGCCTTCCTTGCAGCGATGCTGGTCAGTGTACAGGGGAGACATTAAATGGGTTGAAACATATCCTCTCTGTCTCCATGTTTTGAGCACTCTTGGATCGCAGGGTGGTCGGCTTGTCTGGTGGAAGAGGAGGGAAGGGTTCAGGGCCGGGGGCTGGGAGTTTGTGTGTAATGGGTGACGTCTCTCTGTTCCTAGGAGGGATACAAGGCAAATGGAAGTGCGTGAGCTAACTGGGCAGAAGAACTGGAAAATCGGAAAGCCTCCATCTTGCCCACAACCCGGCTCCTTCCCTTGGTCACCAAGGGATCCGCTTATGACTCTATTACCCGGTACATTGGGAGAGGGATTCAGTCAGGTATATTTATCATAAGGAGACTGAAGATAATTAATACACTGCATTGAATGCAAATTGGACCCACAGCACTTATCTCATTTTCAATTAGCACAAATGTTACAGCGCTGCAGGCTTGTTATGGTTTTACCACGGGCTGGGTAATTAATTTCTGTGAGCCACATATCAGGCACCTGGTAATGCCATTTATTAATAAACGTCACCCCAGGTATCAGTTTGTTAGAAGAGGTAAATATACGGAATGTGCAGTTGTCTGCCCTGTGCAAATCTAGTTTTACACCTCGCTGAGTCTTTTCACCCGTTTATTTATTGACTAGAGTGACTACTGTGATTACAATGGCAGACCAAGGAAAACCCACACTCGAGTGTGGCTCAAGGGGGGTTTCCTTTTTCTTCCTCCTCAGGGATAGTCAGGCTTGTAGCTGGGGCTGTCCCAGGTGAGTTTCTTGTGCTTTCCGAAGCATCACCCCACGTGAGTCAGAAAGGAGGGACTTCCGGGGCACCTCCGCTGTCCCACCGCAGGTGCACTCACTGGGCAGCATGGGGCAGGCTTCCGGCTGGGATTCTTTGGGCAGCGAGAGATCTCACAGACCCACCTCGTCCACGTCTCCTCTCCTAGCCCTCCACCCGTCCACACTTTAGCCACCTACCCCTGCCATGTGGGCCTCTAACCTGAGAGGGTGGGGAGGATTGGGTGCTTTAGACAAGGGTGGGTTGTTGAGCAACAGTCCCTTATTTCTTTGAGCTTGTCCTTTTCCTCCATATTAGGAGGTGACACGGTTTTCTTGGCCTGAGTCATGGGCATCATCTTTTTCATTGTTATTTCAGCTGACTTGAGGTCCACGTCTCATCCCAGTAGTTCTTCCCATAAACTAAGAAACTGTAGACAGTGTGGTGGTGGCAAGGGACCCCAGAGGCACTCAAATCCCCATCACCAATGTATAGATTTCCTGCTTTGTCCTGGGCCCCTTGAAAACAACTTGGGTAGTTTGTACCAACTTTATCTGTTAATTCTTTTGTTGATCTAGTCAGCATTTTCTGGGCATCTCCTGAGTGTACTGCTCTGTGCTGTGGAAAAGTAGGCATAGAGAATGTAAGAATCACCCTTCATATCCTCAGGAGAGACAAAGATCTATTTGCAATTTCTTTAGAAAGAATCAGAGAACTAAATATAAGTGAGTGGAAAATGAAATGCAAGATTTACACATGAGTGCCAAGGAAGTGAGGAATGCGGAGAGGCTTCTTGGGAGAAGTAGCAGGTCATGCATTTTTATTTCTTAATTGGGGCCCGTCAGAGAATTGCCAGCTTTCAATTTTGCTAAGAGTAGGCATTAGAAACGTTCTTGCCATCTCTTACTGCCATCATGTCATCATAAGAAGAACATTTAAGCATAAAAGCTATAAAAATGCTATGATCTCAGAATAAAGGGGAGTTCTTTGAATTACACACATTTCGTTTTATAAAATCTCAGCGCTCTGGCTTTATTTTTCTCCTTTCGTTGATGGCCGTTAAGACTTCCTTGTGAATTAGCACAGGTCTCTACACCTCAGCCCAGAGACAAAAGGCTGTTTGTTGGGGTTGGTTATAGTGTGAGTTTCTGACTTTATTGAACATGATCATCTCTCTGGATTTCTTTGGGCTCTGACATCAGATAGACTATGGATGTCTGTGGATCCATAGTCCATAGTGGTGACCAGATGACTATGGATCTGGTGTCCAGATGACTATCTGGTGTCCCACTTGGGACACTCTTGTCACTGTTCACTGTCTCCTTCACCGGAGGGTGGTTTGGAGGATTTTGGAAATGCAGGCTAGCTTGTGCTGGGGCCTCTGTGGTTCTCTTGCGTTGAGCCAGTGGTTGGCTCACGTGATCATCTAATTCTACATTGAGATTTTGGGATTTCCTGTGGGTTTCAGTCATTACGCTTGTGTGAGTCTCCTGTGGCTGCTATAACAAGTGACCACAGAGGAGGTGGCTGACAGCAGCAGAAACAACTTCTCTCTCGGCTCTGGAAGTTGAGGTCTGGAAGTGTGGTGTCGCAGACCCACCTGCCTTGGAAGACTCCAGGGGGCACCGCTTCCCCATCTCCCCCTAGCTCTTCCTTGGCGTTCCTTGGCTTGTCACTGCATTATGCCATTCTCTGCCTGTCATCACTTGGCGTGTTCCCTGCACGCCTGTGGTTATGGTTGTCTCTTCTTACAAGAATAGCAGTTGTTGGGTTGAGGGCCCTCTCTAACTTAGTAACACCTCATCTTTGCTAATTAGGCCTGCAGAGGCTGTTTCCAGATGAGGTCACATGCTGAGGTTCTTTCTGGTGAATGTGGGCCTCAGGGGCACTGTTTTGGGCTGAATTGTGTTCCCTTAAAATTCATGTTGCAGGCTTACCCCCCTATATTTCAGAATATGACTGTTTTTGGAGGTAGGGCCTTTAAGGATGGAATTAGGTTAAAATGAAGCCATTTGGGTGGACCCTAATTCAATCTGACCGGGGTCCTGATAAGAGGAGGAGATTAGAACACACAGATACATCAGGGATGGGCGGGCACAGAGGAAAGAGACCATATGTGAGGTCACAGCAAGAAGGCAGCCAGGTGCCAGCCAAGGAGAGAAACCGTGGGAGAACCCAAACTTTGCTCTAGGACTTTCAGGATCCAGATAGTGAGAAAATAAATTTGTCGTTCAGACCACCCAGACTGCAGTATTTTGTTACAACAGCCTGAACAGACCAATACGGACACTATTCCACCCAGGACAGCTCCCAATAGCCTTTATTTTTTAGCTTGGACAACCCCGTATGCGGGGAGAGATTCCAAGATGGATTCCCAGATGTGTGTGTCACCCCGGTCCCCTTCGCATCGGTTCCTGCATACGGAAGAGAGATGCTGTACTTGGAGGGTGGGTTTGCGGTGAGGGGATGAGTGAGCACTTTCACACGAGGTGCTGTAGGATGGTGGCACCAGATAGACACCTGGAGGCCACTGTCAGTGGGGAAATTCCGGTTAGGTAAACCACGGACTTGCCACCTCGGGAGTTTTCTTTAGTCGCGGGTTCAGTAGACCTGTGTGAGGGCCGGGCTGGGGGCTCTGACTGCATGGTGTTCCCTGTTTCCAGCCTCATTATTGCTCTCCAGCGACCTCGGGCCAGGCAGGCCAGCCCTGCCCCCTTTCCGCACCCAGTAAACCTGGCTGCTTGCTTCCTCATGAATATGGATTGCCATCATCCCTCACTGTGGGGATAGATGTTGGGGGCAGAGCTGTTGAGTACATTTCCAGCCAATCATTGCCCATTAGCAGGGAAGAGCGGTGGGCATTATGCCTCTTCAGAGAGGAGCCATTTGCATTCGGTTGGGCCCGCTTTCTTTCTGAGCATCTACGGACCCTCAGTGCACTCAACTGCTCCAACATCCGGCTCTTCCTTGGCGAGGCTCGTTGCTTTCCAAGTGTCTTGATTGGATTTGCCGAGGGGCTCAGTGCTGACGCCAGCGTTTGGCATAGCCTGGGGTGGAGGGTGACAAGGCCGTCAGGACTCAGGGTGGCTGTGCCAGCAGGAGACAAGTACCCTTTCTGCTGGCCTCCCTGCCCACCCCCACCGAACGAACCCCTGGTTTGGAGGGCGTTGCCCCAGCCGGCAGTGGGTTCATGCTCATACAGTTGCGTGTTGGCAGGCTCTTCACTCCAGATTTCTGCGACCAGAGACCTCATCGAGGGGCATGCGGCTTTCTTTACTGCTTTTGGGGGTGGGGAACCTGTGGGGTCTGGCACTGGTAGAGACTGAGTTTCCTGTACCACGTCCACCCCTGAGCAATCGGGCACGTGGATCTCAGGAGAGACCGTGTGGGAAAAATGGAGGCTTGACCTTCAAGGCAGGCGGTTTCACCTCCTGCTCACAAATCCACGTCAACAACGCGTGAGGGCACCTGGGAAGGACGGGGGTCTCTTTCTCTTGCAGGATCGTGTTCTGTGCAACCCCCTTCCACGGCCCACTGTCCTCTGGAAAGCCCTGTCCAGAGTCACCAACATTTATTTGCTCTTGTTAAGGTTGGAGCCGTTTCCCTTCCCGCCTCTGGGCGTCCCCTCCCTCGATTCCCTGGGCTGGGTTGCCAGCATTCTGTTTTGCTTTCTTTTCCTCTTTTGTTCTTGCCTCTTCAAGAAAATGAAAGTGAGCACCTGAGAAGGAGAGAGGGAAGTGGAGAGGGGGAAGAGGCTGCAGCACCAAACAACCTGAGAGCAATAAAGGAAGGTTACCTGTGTGTTTGTCAACAAGAGGAAATAAGAGCCAAAAAAAAAAAAAAAAGACAGCCGTCAAAGGCAATCAAATATGTATTTAATTAAAGCAAACATAAAAATAAAAGTTACATGTTGAATCAATAAACAGCACTTTTTTCTACATGCATTTTGAACAAGACAGATCAGAATCTTGCATGATGAAGACATAATGTGTCATAATAATTAGGAACACAGACAAAAGAACAGCTAATCAGCATGCAAATGTATGCAGTTCTGGAGATTCAGATGAGGCAGATTTCTACCTCTTTTTTGCTTGATTCATCTTCATTGCTAATCATCTGAAGGCTGCCAAATGTTCACTGACACTAATGTATTATAGGTCAAGAGAGGCAGGTCTTCACCTATTACCCCCCCCGAACAATATGCTTCCCTTCCCTGTTTCCTCTTCAGGATTTTCAGCAGTCAGTGCCAGATGCAATCAGACTCCTTGAATAGGAGCAACTGAGGCTTGTTTGTGGCTCGGATTCATTAGAATCAGGAGGCTGAAGAAAGGAATAAATTACTTAATTGCACAAAAAAGTTGCAGCCAAAGTGATGGTGAGAGAAAGTGATTGTGCAGATTCGCATTAGGCCACTCTTGGAATGGGGCGTCTTAGAATAGCTGGTAGTTTGGCCTCACAGATTCAGACAGATTTGGGTGTCCTCCAAAACAGATGGCTCCTCATACCATCTATTCTTCTCTTTGTCAGGTTTTACCATTTATTTGATCTTGGTCCCTCTCTGATGCTGCTTGTATTAGTTGTAACACAAATAGGCATTCAGATCATATCCATTTAGTCTGGCCTCTCCCAACTTTTATTCTTCATCCTTTTTTCTTTTCTATCTCCCTTCCTCCCTCCCTCCCTCCCTCTCTCCCTTCCTTCCTTCCTCCTCCCCCCTCCCTTTTTTTTTGAAGAGATGATCAAGTTGAATGAAACCCTTGTTATCTCTTGAATACTTCTTCGCATGAAATGCAGGGAATGGGAAAATTGCACAAGGCTGAGTGCAGGGAGTGAAACTTAGCCTGAAACTAGGAGGGAGGAGTTGCTCCAATCGGGCTGGTGGGGGGAGCGGGCCATATATGCTGTTTTCCAGCCACCAGGATACCTTTCTTGCTTCAGACTAACTCTTAATCTGCCTTTTTTATTTTTTATTTTTTAAGGCACCCTATTAATCAGTTCACATAGGACTGGGGAAGAAGAAGCAAAACCATGCGCAACCGTCTCACAAATGGGTCCTCCCTTTTCTCTGACATCGGGGCATGTGTGTCCAGCCCTGTCTCAAGCACTGCACTCAGGTTGTTGGTCATGTGCCTGACTTGTGGGTGGCCTGAAGGTCTCGAAGGAGGAGCTTCATTTTCTCTCTGAAGTCCCTGCATTGCTAGTAGCTGTGTGTGTGTGTGTGTACAGGACAGCTAGTGGGGAAGACTTGATATAAGACAAGAGGCTCTGGCAGGAAGAAATTGGAAAAGGAATAATTATGGTTGATCTCTCTTTGGAAAAAAAGAATTCAGAAAGGGAGGAGACTTTTCTGGTAATGTGGAAAAGGTAACTGGAAAAAGTAATTGGCCAAATGCAAGTTGGTTCTAATACTTCTCCCTTTTACTCTTGCTGTTCCCCTCTGCCTGACAGTCCCTGTCCCCAGATCCTTCCCAGCCTGGTTGTCTCATCCCGAAATCCCACCTCAGTTCTGTGTCCTCAGCAGGGTCAACTTGGTCTTCTGAAGGCCAATGAGTAGTCATCCTCATATGTCTTGTTACCATGTTGTTGTTTTTTCTGTTACTGTTCTTAGTACTATCTAAAATTTCTTTGTATAAGCACCATTTACTTTTACTCACATGTATATTATCCCTTGGCTCTATCAGAAGGTGGGCATTGTGAGGGTAGAACTGTTTTTATCTCTGTTTTAGTCTCCTACACCCAGTGTCTTTGGCCTGGCCTTCAGAAGGGATGCCTAGGGCTCAAATCCTGTTGACTGTTTACTCCAAGAGGTCGCTCAAGTTATTTTCCGAGCTGCAGTATCGTGGCGAACGAAGTTTTCTGCAGGCTACAGTGTGGGCCACTGATCTTGACAAAAGACATTTTTCTTTTGTGAGGAAAGAAAGACACTGTGCCCAATTCCCCTTTTTAAGTCTGGGGCTCATTTGATGGGTAAGTGACATAGTGACTTCTTGGAAATGAAACCCATTTCCCCCCATGAATTCATGTATCTCATGTCCACCTAGTGCGAGCTGGGAGCCAGCCATCTTTACGTTTCTGTGCGCTCGGCTGGGTGCTGTGCGGAGAGTGGGGCGGAGGGAGGGGGAGATGGGAAGGTTAGCAGGCTCCCCTGGGCTTGCTGCTGCAAGACTTAGAGACCCAGGGAGTTAGGGATGCTGCGAAGGGACCCGCCAGTGGCTGGAGTGCTGAGTGAAGTGCCGGCTGATTTCTATTAAATAAGTGAACACGGGCGATTGCTTTTCCCCCAGGAGCCGAAAAAGCCAAGCGTCGTGTGGAAACGCATTGCCTCCTCTGGATCATACAGCCTTGAAAACGTCCTGTAGGGTAGACCCAGGTTCCAGGGCCGAGTTCTGCTTCCCAGCCCTGAGCCCCCAGTGGGCGCTGGCTGTTCGCTGTCCATTTTTGCAGGGAAGTGACGAAGTCCTTTTCTGATGCTGCTTTTGAGCATCACTTGGGCCATTGGAGATGAAGGTTTGGTTTTGTTGTGTTTTTTTGGGGGGAACTCGACCTGACCAAAACAAATGGAAATGAAGTTCATCGTGAGGCTTGTTTTTCTTTCTCCCTCCTTCCACTTGGAAGGTTTCCTTTCTCCCAGGAAGCTCAGCAAGGCAGCTCCCAACCACCTTGATCTCATTTCCAACTTCAGGGTCACAGATTTATTGGGGGCGGGGAATGGCATGGGGGCAGGCCTTGAGTGAGCAGCTCAGCCCTGGGCATTTGATTCCGTGTGGAGTTGGCAGGGAGGAGACCCCAGCAGGTGCCCCCAGCCATCGAATCCCCTATGGCAAGGGCCCCAGGTCCGCGCCAAGAACGCGCCTTTGCGAGAATGGCAGAGAACTTGTCTCTGCAGGGAGCTAACAGCGACTGCACCCCACCAGGCAGAGCCGTCTGTGGCCAGTCCAGAGGCATCTGATTTTATTTCTTCTTTCGGGCCCGCATACGCTTCCCATCCCTTCACCGGAACGGGGCTGATCCCCACTCTCCTCTGGCAGAGGGCTGATTCAGGCTCCTTGGAAAAAGCTCCATGGTTACTTTTCTTTCCCTTCTCCTTAGATCTTTTTGTTTGTTTGTTTGTTTTCTTTCTCATAAAGTGAGAAAGACATTCTTCTGTGCCTTGGCAGACAGCTGTCGGAGGTCCTTCCTCTATGGGGGTCTCACCATCGGACCCCCGGCCCCTCCCAGTCGCACAGGCGACAAAAGCTCCTCCCGCCTGGCCTTTCCCAAACCACATCTGAGGGAAGGAGCCCATCTCCGTGCCAGCCAGTGAAACCTTGGCACCCTCTCAAAGAAACCTGAAGTGAGGAGGGCTCGAGAGGGAGGTCGCTTTGTGTGGAAAAGCGCCCGCCGGCCTCTGCACCAGCCTGGCGGAGGGGCTCCTTCGCCCGCTACTTTAACTTAAAACAGGCCCAAGAGAACGATTTCCATGGGCTGTAGGAGGAGCCTAACCCCACCTCCCTCCCCTCCATGTCGGCTCTGGGTTTGGGGTGTTAGTCTCAGAATCCCTCACATTCCCCTCACGACCAAGTGAGTTCCCACTGCTTTGCCTGGAAACGCCGTAACCTGCTGGCCTCTCTGTTCATGTCTCAGGTTAGCGTTTCTTCAGCACAAATCTGCAAACTTACTTGTTTTGTAACATTATTTGTTTTTCAGTCTTTTTTTTTGCCAGACACTGGGGAACCAGATAATTAAATCACTAACCTGTACGAGTCCAGCAGGGAAGAGAGGCGTGTAAGCACTTACCGTACAGTGTGACGTTTGTGGCTTAGACTGGAGGTGCCCAGAGGAAAGATCATCCTGCCCAGCGCCTGGTCCAGGTGCATTTAGGGTGGTGAAGGGGCTCAGTGTTCCAGGTGATGGGTGGCCCCACCCTTCGCAGACTCAGGGGCAGGGAAATCGGTGGGGGTAAGACCCAGATGCTCTGACTATTGGCAGAACGGAGGACCACCCTGTACCATTCACTCTCACAGGGTGGTGATCAGTTTGGAGGGCGGACATTTCCATGACATCATGGGAACCGGCTGCTGTCTCCTTCCCACCCCTCCTTCTTTTGAGAAGGTGAACAGCGAGGACTCCATGGCTTCACTGCCCGAGGGCTTAGAGGCGTTAGTTGCTCCTGGGAGGAGAGTTTCCCGTCCGTGGCATCGGTGGTGGCTGCTAGCAGGGGAAGGAATCACTAAGAGGAGGTCAGCTGTCCATTGAGCAGTCACAAGCCAGGGAAACGACTGGGAAAGTAGAATGAAGAAAAATGAGGGAAATGAGCATTTTAGCCATTGCTTTGTCCATGGAAGGAGGTGAACAGATGTCCCTCTGTAGGGGATGGTGGCCTGGCACAGGAGACTCATGAACTAGTTTCTCTGTTAAAAATAAAGTTTCTCTGTTCTAATGATGAGTGGAGGGTTCATGTCTAAGAAGGTTGGACTTGATGAACTTTAGGTCTCCATCCAACTCTTCAGGTTCTACTTGTCCATGATTTATTTCATCGACAGCATTGACCGGGGGCCCACTCTGTGCAGGAGGGTCATCTGAGTGCGGCCCCCTTCATCTGTGGGTGGGTGGGGTGCTTTGCTCTAGTTGGAACCGAAAACTTGGACCAGGAAATGAGAGCCATGTGGTAAGAGTACTAAGTGGTGGGGTCCAAGCCAGTGTAAGTTCAGGTTACTTACTATTAATTGAGCAGCTATGTGTGCTGGGCCTGGCCCGTTGTCAGGGCAGGGTGATGGGGATGAGGGGGACAAATGAGGGCATGCGGAGGGTCTCCATGATGAGCCGTCCAGAGCTGGAACAAGACCTCTGGGCCGGATCCCCCACCGCACTGTCTGCCCCCTGGGGGCTGGTCTGCCTAGACAGGCGAGGCAGCTGCCTGGGGAGGGAAGTGGATAGTGTTGCTATTGGAAGGGTTGCAAAGGCCATGCCTTTGTGTAAATCAGAGGTGAAAAGGCTGTGTTCCTTTTGTGTGGCCGTGGCACTACGTCACCCTGCAATCCTCTGAAGACCCCCGAGGAACCGGTGCCGGGTGCCGGAGGATGAACTCATGGCCTCTCCTGGGGCCTCCTCCCCTGCTCCCCGCCCCGGCTGCCTTTGTTTTGACATCTTTTTACTCCTCTCTCCATATTTCCTGTTTTCATGGATCTTCCCCTTCTGTGGTATTTTTCCTGTGTCTGTTTGGTCTCCCAGATGTTGTAGCCACTGGTTATTTTGGTAGCTATCTGGGCATCACAAGATCTTTAAAAAAAAAAAAAAAGACAATGGAAAAATTTTATATTGGAAAAAACTTTCCCATACATGTGTCCCAGATTGCATGATGGACCATCCCAGGGTTTCAAATGCATAGCCTGGGTGTTGTAATGACAGACAACCAACTGAAGTGTAATACATTCGATTAAAATGTCCACAATTCTTCCATATTCTGCTGCTCCCTTGAAGCCCATGGCAGCACCCTGCACATAGCTGGCTCTCATTAAACACTGGCTGCAGTAAATTAGTAAAGTCCTGAGGTGTGGCAGACCTTCTTACACACCTTTACTCCACTCGCTGCCGAATAGGAGAAAAACCCATCGGTAACAGCATTCCAGTCAAAGGGCAATGCAAGCCATGCTCGTCTGCATGTGCGAAACAGAAGAAATGCCACAGAAGACATATGCTGCTCCAATGGGGACTCTCAGATCTCTGGCACCAGGACGGCCAACAGTGCCTGGGAATTTGGCCTGAGAAAGGCCTATAGGAAGAGTCTCATTAGTAAGTCTGCATGGGCCAGCTCCTGCAGGCAGGTAAACTGTTCCCTTAGACACCATTTAGTTGGTTCCTCTGCGGGTGGCCATGTTGGTGGCACGGCTGGGCCGTGACTTCCTCTCTGTGTGGCGGGGGTGTCTTCCCTCTGACCTGACCACAAGAGTACACTGCATTCTAGAAGGCTGACCTTGGAGGTGTGGAAGGGTAACTTGCTCCATTTATACCCTTTCCTACGCACCATGGGGTGGATCCAACACAACAAGTCACATACAGCGACTGACAAAAAAGACACCAGTCCCTCAGTGTATTTTCCCACCACTCCATGGACTAGGTAGAAGAGATGTTTTATCTTGTTTAGTTGGAAGAAGCTCAGGGCTCCCCCAGGCCAAGTGGCAGAGCTGAAAGAGCAGGGGCTGGGGGTCAGGCCTTGGGAGCTCTTACCCACCTCTTGTGTTCTTGAATCCCCTCACCCCACCTCCTATCAGGGGACAGGTCTTACTCATTCTGCCTTCCAAACTGTTTCTCAGATCTATTTCTTTTTTTCCATTCTGCCACCATAGGGGCCCCTTAGGCTGATAGTTACACATTTAAAGAGAAATAGATCTTACAGCATTTCTCTTGTAAATGAATGGAGACCGACCCACAAGTCTCTACCAGAAGACTTGGAAGAGGAGCCTGCCCTCTGATCCTGCACATTTATTACCACATTCGAAATACGTGATTGCTGGTATTTCTTTTTTCGTTACATGGAGATCTATATTTCCTAAAAGAGGAAAGCTGGATTTGGTGAAACAAATATCATGAATTAAGGGAAAAGCCTGATGCGCTGTCACCTGTATTAAGAGTGTAAGACTTACTCACTGATGTGGGGATTGTCTCATGTTTAGTGTGAACGTCTATGTTTGTTATCTC
This sequence comes from Noctilio leporinus, assembly GCA_004026585.1. Taxonomy (NCBI): domain Eukaryota; kingdom Metazoa; phylum Chordata; class Mammalia; order Chiroptera; family Noctilionidae; genus Noctilio; species Noctilio leporinus. The sequence goes on from PVIW01000059.1 coordinate 125,284, forward strand.
ATGTGCACACGAGATTTAAGTTGATCTTCAGGATAATCAACCTCAGTGATTTCTCCAGCTGTGTCAAAATGTCTTGTGAGGTGTTTAGGGTGAGATTTTGGGGGTGGGTGCGTGTGTGTGTGTTTGTTTTGGTTGCTTGGTTTTCTGCATCATCATGAGCAGTGTAGCTGGGGAATGCTCCTGAACTATTTCCTATGTCCCTGTGATGCTCCCTGTTGCAGATTAGGACATTTTGGCAACAAGAAGGACTGGCTTTCTAATGATGAGTAGAGAGGCTCTCGCTGGAGAACTTCAACAGCAGGATTGACACCTCTTGGTCTCCAAGAGAGAAGCAGACAGAAAACTCTTCCAGTTTCAGGATGATAATAATAGATTATAGCCTTTAATCTTCACAAACCACTCCATGAGGTGGACTCTATAATCTTCATTTTATGGACAAGGAAACCGAGGCACAGAGAGGTTGATTAGGTGGCCCAAGGTCACATAGGCTGTTCTAAATTTTGTCACATTTGGGAACACCTCTATTAAGTTTTTCTCTTATGTGATTTTGACATACTCTATGAATGGAGTATTCTTGGCCATCATTCCTATACCAGGATCACTAGCAGTTAAGCATACAAGGTTTTGCAAACCATAAGCTACATCCCATAAAAGCCAAACTAAATGTACTGCTAACTCGGCTTTCCCTTAGCTGAATCCTAGAAGTTCCCTCAGCCATTCCTCCACTACCCGAGTGGAAGTTGGAAGGGAAGTCAGACCAGAAAAAGGGAGTAGCCCTACTTGACTCTGGCTAAAATATCTGACATTTACAAACTTTATAGAAACATTAGATCACACGAACACATTGTAAGGACCTCTCTCCAGGTCTTCAAAGTGCTTTACACTAAATTTGTTCCCCACCATAGACATATTCAGGATTTATTTATATATATTTATAAAAACTGGTAGGATACTTGCTGGGAGGTGTCCGATTGGGTATTGCTCTGACAGGGATGATAACCTCACTTGCAGATAATATGCATAGGCTGGATCAGATGACTGCCCCACCCCACCCTCCCTCAGACAACGGTCAGCCCAGAATTATCGCCGTTTAGCATACGCGGGAGCTGAGGCTCAGAGAAGAGGACAGGGTGAGGCACCAGCTCTGACAGTTACTTTTTTACCCGCATGAACTAATGATAGCCTCTATACAAAGCACAAATAAGGATCACATTTCATGGCCTCGGAGGATGGGGAAGTTAAGTACATAATGATAGGTTGTTGTATTAGTTAGGATTAGTTTTGGCTGCGAGTGGCAGAAATCCCTAAATAACAGTGGCTTAAATCAGATGGCTACTTAGTTCTCATGGGAAGGGCCAGGTAGGTGGTCGACCAGCATCAGGGCCAAGTTCTTTCTAGTTTATTGCTCTGCCGCCCTCCACACATAACTACCAACTCATGGTCCAAAGTGGCTGCTAGGCTCCAACTGTGAGGTCTATCTTCTAACCATCAGGAAGGAGAAAAGGGCAGAAGGAAGACAGATTTCTTCATTTTAAGTACACTTACTGAGAACTCCGTGTATACACACCTGCACACTACTTCCACCCCTATCTACAATCCTATTGGCCAGATATTGGTCACACGACCCCACCAAGGTGCAAAGGAGGCTGGGAAATGTAGGTTTTATTCGCAGCAAATGGGTGCATATATAACACTGCGGAAAAGGGGACAGCTGGCAGTTTTCCTGTGCTGTATCTTATGTTTTGCTTTTTATCTTACCGAGAAGACTGTATTCTCTTTGAAAGACAGGGATTCTGTTCTGTATTTATTCCTTCATCCAAAGAATCAGTGCTATTTCAGAGTCTGAAATGACTATACAGATTCTCTGGTTCAGTGATTTTTACGCTTGCTTTTGTCAATATGTATGTTCTTTTTAGAAGAAATTCAGCTAGGGGAAAGGACCCCAATATGTAAGTTATAAAAGCAGTATATTATTTAAAATAAATTTCTTAAGTTCAAAGTTATGACTTTCTTACTTTGAAATCAACAAGGGTTTAAGTTAAAGTATGAAGGGCGTCTAATGGGTTAATATTTGATACATGACACAGTTGAGTGTGTGTGTTTTCCACTGGTTTATAAATAGTTTAAAATCCTCTGTTAATGAAATTCAGGAGTTTCAGAACCTCTTCAAACTGGAGCCTGAAAGTGACCAGTCTAGTCCAGACTTCCCATTGTAGGGCACCTGTTGTGGAGCTCAAAGTGGTGAAGTGATTTGGTCACGTCCCAGAGTCAGGCAGTGGCAGGATTAGACTAAAATCAACTTTACGAGTCAATTTGAGCTAAGTACCAACATGGCGCCAGTACTTGTTATTAAATTCCTCAATGTTGCAGAGGATATTGTTGGGCACAGAGGGGCTATGAGGTACATATTCGTTGTAAGAGAAAGGTCTTGTCTTACTGACGGGCTATGTCCAGTTAGGGCAAGTAGGAACCCTCAGGGTGACCATCATTATTTGGTACGGAGGGAATGACAACACCTAACATTTATTTGTCTTTTTGTATATTTACAAAGCACTTTTACATACCTTATCTTATTTAATCCTCTTAAAATTAACAATGAGCAAAACAGAACCAAATATATGAATACAGTGAATAGGCCTTCAGTGGTCAGGGGGAAAGGGGTTGGGGGAAGGGGGAGGCAGAGGCAAGGAAGGGGAGCAGCTTAGATAAGAACCTAGTATAAAGGAACCATGGATATGGACAACAGGTGGGATTGACTTTGGGGGGAATGGGTAGGTGGGGAGGGGGACAGAGGGGAGCAAAAAGGGGATGGATGTAATACAACAACAATAAAATTAAAAAAAACAAAAAACCCTTCTCAAAAGTTAAGATGGCTATTATTTCTGTTCCATAGATGAGGACAGTGAGGCTGTTGAGAGACTTGCCCAAGAACACAGGCCAAGTGAGTGATGGAGTCAGGAGTGACACCCACATTTTCTGATTCCAAATTCACATCTTTGTCTTTAGTTGTCAGCCTCCCTGCTTGTTGAGTTTTTCATATACTCACCGTATTTTCTTCTGTTGAATAAGGCTGGGGGTTACCATTCTCATGGAAGTCTATGGGGTCATGACTTAGACTGCATGGTGTCCTGTCCCATTTAAGTCCTGCCCACCTCATGCTCCCTGGCACACCATAGGGTAGGACTCAGAGTTCTCACTCAGCCTCTCATGTATTGTAGCAGCAAGTGTGGTAGTAGGATATGATCTTAGTTTTTGTTTGTTTGGTTGTTTTTATCCTCACCCGAGGATATGCTCATTGATTTTAGAGAGGGGTGGGGAGAGAAACATCAATGTGAGAGAGAAACACTGATTGGTTGCTTTTTGTACACAACCAAACCTGCAACTCAGGCAATGTGCCTTGACCAGGAATTGAACCTGCAACCCGTCAGTTTAGGGGACAGTGCTTCAACCAACTGAGCTATAAGAGCCAGGGTATGATAAGATCTTATCTGAAGACTAAAGACCTGGACTGGAGCCCCATGATCATTAATGAGCTATGTGGCCTGGTCTTTCTGAGCCTTAGTTTTCTTCTCTGTAAAAGTGAAGATGCCCTATACTGTTTATGGTTATGTTAATAAGTTGCATGTATCCAGGCCTGTGTCTCTAGACAGCACTGTTCCCACGCTACAAGCATCCCCACCCTGTCAGCTTCTGAGGGCACGGGTGAGGAAAGCAGTGAGTGGAGAGGGGTGCAGGTTGGTGAGGTTGGTTGGTTTGCCCTCCATGATAATGTACTTGGGAATGACTATGAACTAGCATGCTATTTCTTCTATTTTCTCATAATCCCCGTGGTTATTGATTTTGATGCTGTCTTGATGAAGACTGGACCCAACTGGTTCCTGGCGTATAGTGTACATTCCTCTTCTCACTTGTTCATTCAACAGATCTTTATTGAGGGTCTGCTACATACCAGGTATATAAGGATCAAGTCCTTCCCCACATGCAGCTTAAAATCCGGTGGGGGAAGAAGTGGTAGACCAGAAGCGAAGGCACACAGAAGTAGGTAATACAACATAAGGTAGTGAGTGACAATGCCTCTGAAGACAATGAAGCAGAATAAGTGGTTAGTGAGGGAGGATGTTTTGTGTATGTGTTTGAGGGACACATGTGTGCACATATGTGCATGTGTGCATGTGTGTGGGACAGTTGTGGAGACCTCCCTGGGGTGACCTAAATTAAGAGGAGTGAACTGGGGGTGAACGGGTGAACGAGCTGAGCTCTTAGGCTCTTGGGAAATGTTTGCTTAATGCTAAATAGGAAATAATTATTCATGGATCTGTTTAAACCCCACTTTGCCTTCCCAAGGACTCCCACATCAAGTTCAAAAACTGCCAAGTGCCTTTCCAGCATGAACCATGCTCTCTTCTTCAACTGTCTCACTTTCCTGCCCCCGAAGCACATGGTCACCACCCCCCTTTGGCCTCGACTGCCCCAATCCTTCCTGCTCCATGAAGCCTCTCAGTACTCCACAGGCCTCTCCTTTCTGAGCATTTTTCCAATATCTCACAGTTGGCATGGACTTTGTTTTTATTTCATTCATGTTCAGCGGCTTTGCCTCTTTAGCTGTCGCCCAGTAGTTTGGGGGTGATCTGTCTGAAACCTCTGGGTCCCCTGTGGGTTCTCCCGCAATTCGAAGTCCAGGTAAGGTGCCCACTGAAATCTTGGTTATTGGTTAACTGAAGAACTAATGTTCTTCTATAAAGTGGATTGGAGGTCATTTTTTGCAGCAGGATGTGGTTGGTGTCTGTTTCACCAGCCCTTGAGTCTGGGCTGGATTGATGAGGGGTTTAGACCAAGAGAATGTGGTGGAAGAAACATAGTGCAGGTTGTGGGTCTAGAAGCCTCATAGATTTTGATCCTGGGCTGGAAATACTTCTAACACTGAACATGCCAAGGCTAGCCTGGTAGAGGACAAGAGGCCCCATGGGGAGGGGTCTTGGTGAATTTAGTAGCGGCCCAAAGCATGGAAGTCAGCCTAACTGAGAGCAGCTGAGCCTGGCTCCACCCAGAGATCACCCAGCTGAGCCCGGCCCCGGTTGTCAGTCCACACAATGGTGAACTAAATAACTTGGGGTTGTTCGAGGCTACTGAGTTTGGGCGCTTTGCTCTGCGGCACTGAATAGCCAACACGTTCTGCGAGAGCACTCTGGTAGCAAGACAGAGTGGTTGTAGACATAATCCCTCTCATTCATTATATCATTCAGATCTCTTTTACATCCATCACATTATTTGATTCTTGCAGTACTTCTATGAGGAGACGGGCCATTATCATGTACCAGTTTTGCAGATTAGGAAATCCAGACTCAGAGGTTGCCTCGACCTGCCTGCCAGCTGGAGGAGGATGTTGTAGGGCCAGTGCTCAGCCCACTGTCCTGCGCAAGTCCCAGGATGCATGGTGGCCTTCCCCGCGGAGGGCAGGTTGACCCTGAGGGCAATTGCCTGAGTGAGACAAGGAAGGCCGAGACCTGAGAGCCTCACTCTGAGGCTGACTGTTCTAATGAGCCATGCTGACCGGCTCCTCTCACCTCCAAGCGGGGAGGTTGTATAACGAGAAACTCATAATGAGGCTTAGCAAGTCCTTGTTTTTTCCAGAGTAGCTCTGAGCCTCTGCTTTTGCTGCTGGATTCTGCTTGTGAAGGTTTCTAATTTGGGGTCTTAATTTTTGTAAAGCGTGAATTACAAGAAGTCAGAAGAATGATGCAAAGAGCATTTAATAATGCACATTCACAAAAGAAGTGGTGTAACTACATTAATTAGGCAAGTCTTGCGTAAAGATGCAATGTAATTATATATTTGAGACAGTTAATTAGGGAGCTACTTGGAAATTTCAGTGAATATTAAGGTAATTATACATAAATACTATAACCATTAAGGCTGTACCCATAATGAAAGCAATAACTAATTACATAAATAACAGCATACTTATGTTTTTACATTACCAACACCTTACAATGCTTCCTCTCCCCCGCCTCCCTTCCCCTTGCAGATGACAAATCTTCCATTTTTAACTCAGATATTCTTGCAAATGGTTGGAAACAATGACCTTTCCTCTTCTTTCTTCTATTTTGACAAATCTGGGCTCAGTGCGGGAGCTTCCAGTGGGTGGACAGAGGATTCGAGGGCTGGACGGCCCTGGCTGGCTCCATCTGACCAGTAGCGGGCAGGAGAGCAGGGCCAGCCAGGCCGCGGCTGGATGAGGCCACGGACGAGGTCAAGGTGTGGGCTTGGGAGACCTGGATTCCATCCGGCCCTGCCCTTCCTCACTTGAACCACCCCAGAGAAATCACTGCACCTCAGTTTCCTCATTATATCAGATGGGATGATGGTAATTTCTGCCTCTGAGAGCTGTGATAGGGAACAAATATAAAACTGGGACATGTCATCCTACGTAGTTGGCCAAAGTTTGCCTTTGAAGCTCCTGACCTCTGACCTCCGCTCAAGCATCAGGGCTCTTAGATACTCGTCAAGCTGCCTCCACCAGCCTCTCGGTTAAGAACTGCTTGTAGGAGCTCCTTTTTCCTTTCTGCTGCGTAGAACTCCATTGTATAAATGCACCACAGGTTTCTGACCCACTCATCCACTGATGGGCACTTAGGCTGTTTCTAGCGCTTGGCTGTTGTAAATAGTGCTGCTATGAACATAGGGGTGCAAAATCCTGCATTGGTTTTCAGGGTTCTTCGGGTATAATCCTAGCAGTCGAATTGCTGGGTCATAAGGCAGTTCTATTCTTAGTTTTTGAGGAATCTCCATACTGTTTTCCACAGTGGCTGCACCAGTCTGCATTCCCACCAACAGTGCACCTAGGGTCCCCTTTTCTCCACATCCTCCCCAGCACGTGTTGTTTGTTGGCTTGTTAATGATGGCCATTCTGACAGGGCATGGACAATGAGGTGGGGATTGACTGTAGGAGAAGGGATGGCAGCATAGGGGAGAGCAATGGGGGAAAAATGAAACAATTGTAATACACCAACAATAAATTAATAATAATAAAAAAAGAGCTGCTTTTAGGAAAAGACGAGGTGCTCATTCACACTGAAGTGTGACTGACTGATGCCTTGAAGGGCGGGTAGGGCCTGGGCATGCAGCGGTGTAGTTACATTTGAGCAGAAGGCAAGGCCTTCAGCTCCGTGGAGGCCCAGCCACTGGGCGGTCAGTGAAACGTGTAGGCAGGAGCAGCCTGGGTATGCCGGCATCTGGCCATGTAGGTAGTTGCTGTTCCACTTGAGAGGGGCCACACAGCGTAGGAGGTTATAACGGGTTGGGAGTCTGAGATACCTGCAGGTCACATGTTGCTTCTACCAGCTAACCACTTGGCCCCTCCATTAATAACAAAAATGTAAAAATCTATATATAAGCAGACCTGCACAAATCAAATGGTGCCATTCGAGGGTCAACCATATCTTTGATCTGTGGTTGAGAATCTGAATATGTGGAGGGTCCACCAGTAGTTACACTCGGAGTTTTTAAAAATATTTTTTTTTGTTTTTGTTTTTGTTTTTGTTTTTACTTACTTGTTTGTTTTAGAGTTGGGAAAGGAAGGGAGAAAGAGAGGGAGAGACACATCAATAGGATAGAGAAACATTGATCAGTTGCTTCTTGTAAGCACCCTGACTGGGGACTGAACCTGCAACCCAGACATGTGGCCTGACTAGGAATTGAATTTGTGATCCTTTGCTTTGTGGGATGATGTCCAACCCACTGGGCCACACCCATCAGGGCTATACTTGGATTTTTGACTGCACAGGGGTCAGGGCCCCTAACCCCTGTTCAAGGGTCGACTGTCTTGTTTATTTTTCAAGAATAAATTATTTTATTGAAGAGTAGCCTATATTCACAGCTTGATAAATATTATTACCCAGGTCAAGAAACAAAATGTTACTAGCATCCTAAAAATGTCCCAGTTACTTTCTCAGTTTGATGAAATCATCAATCTTTTCTTCTACTTTCTTGATCATAAAGAGAATAGTTATTTTAAAGTTGTTATCTGAAACTCCAGTGTTTGATTTTCCTGTGGGTCTGGGTTATTTTTTTGTTTTGTTTGTTTGTTTTTACAGACTATTTTTCAGTTTTAGGTTCACAGCAAAATGAAGTGGAAAGTACAGCCAGTTCTCATATTCCCCTCTCCCCGCAACACCCACAGACTCTCCTACTATCAACATCTGGCACCAAGGTAGTTACATTCAATGAACCAACATTGATACATCATTATCACCCAAAGTCCAGAGCTTACAGTTAGGGTCCATTGCTAGTGGTGTTTGTTTTGAGTTTTGGCATACAATGTAATGACGTACTCATCATCATATTTCCCCATCCACCTATTTATGCCCCCCTCCCCACAAGCCCTGGGCAACCACCCATCCTTTAACCATCTCCATAGTTTTGCCTTTTCCAGAATATCCTATAGTTGGAATCATACAATATGTAGCCTGTTCAGATTGGTTCTTTTTCACTTAGTAATATCCATCTAAGTTTCTTCCACATCTTGCTAGCTAATTAAAAAAAAAAAAAAAAAAAAAGACTGAATAAGATTCCATTGCCTTTGTGTACCACAGTTTATTTATCCATTCACCTGACTAAAGGATGTTTTGGTTGCTTCCAAGTTTTGACAATTATGAGTAAAGGTACTATAAACACTTGCGTGCAGGTTTTTGTGTGGACATAGTCCTCAGCTCCTTTGGATTGATACCACGGAGTGTGAAGTAGGTTAATTTTGCATTCCCTTCATGTTGCTCCTCATCTAGTTTTAATATGCCTTTTTCTGATGTGGAACATCTTTTCATATGCTTATTTGCCATCTGTACATCTTCTTTGGTGAGGTGTCTGTTAAGGTCTTTAGTCCATGTTTTAATTGGATTGTTTGTTTTCTTATTGTTGAATTTTAAGATCTCTTTGTGGTTTTGTTTTTTTTTTTTTTTTTTTGATAACAGTCCTTTATTAGATAGGTGTTTTGCAAATATTTTTTCTCAATCTTTGGATTTTCTTCTCATGATCTTGATGGGCCTGTTTTTATTGATATCTTTTTCTTTTTGGAGTTTGGTCATTTGATCTTGCCTATCATTATACCAAGTAATTTTATCCTCTCCCAATGACATTTTTATTTCATTGGTTTTAAGGAGAGAGGAGGGAAGAGAGGGAAAGAAGGAGGGAGGGGGGAGGGAGGGAGGGAGGGAGGGAAGGGGGGGAGAAAGAGAGAAACATTGATGTGAGAAAGAAACATTGATTGGTTGTCTCCTCTGCATGCTTCAGCTGAGGCCTGACTGGGCATCCAACCTGCAGGCTAGGTATGTGCCCTGATTGGGATTTGAACCTGCAGCTTTTCAGTTTATGGGGCCACATTCCAACCAACCGAGCCACGCTGGCCAGGGCCCATGTAATTTTTGATTGAATTGTGGATGTTGTGGAATAAATTTTGTATGGGTAATCTGAAACTCTGGATGATGTTTTCCTCCAGAAATGGCAGGCAGCACACCTGAATCCAGACCAGGATTCGGTTTATTTGAAGCTGAGCTTCTAAGACCTGATCTATTTCAGTTTGCTTTTACTTGTATGTAGAGAGTTGTCCCAGGGAATTACTGGAATGTTTTTAGGGCTACTTTAGCTTGATGGGCCCTAAACTCCAGTTGTCATTCTTCTGCCTGTGTGAGGTTGCCTGGGGCTCTTAGCTTGTCAGACTTGGGGCTCTCACTTTCTGTTCTGCTGCGTCTCTGACCCCATATCTGCATTTGGCCTCTTATCTGTATTTGTAGGAATTGGCAAATGCCTTGAGGCCAGAAACCACTTGAATAGCTGACTTTCTCCTGTACTTACTTCTCTTTGCTCTACTGGCCCCAGGATTCTTTCTGTCTCAGCAGCTTTCTGAAGCCTATAAATGTTTTTTTTTTTTCTTTTAATAAATGTTTTATTGTGGAATAACTTTAGATTTACAGTAAAGTTGCAGAAACAGTATGGAGAATTTCCACGTATCTCTTACCCACCATCCCCTAATGGAACACCTTCTATGGCACTCGTGTCAAAACTTGGAAACCAACACTGGTATGTTACCATTAACAAAATTTCAGACTTTATTTTGATTTTGCCAATTTTTTTTTTACTAATATCCTTTTTAAAAATTACTGGATTCAATTTAGGATATCACATTGCATTTAGCAAATGTATTTTTAAAATCCAACTCTTTAGTTATTCTTAGCCAGAGGGCTGATCTGTTATAAGCTAATATGACATAGCTAGAAGTAGAATTCCTATTTATTGGCTTTAATGTTTTATAATTAACCAGTAGATAAGGCACAGAAGATAATATTGGATATTCATTATTCAATATTTTAAAGGTAACCAATAAAACAATGGAAAAATATAACCAACCCTGGAAATACATGTGAGGTAGGAGGTAATGTAAAAGCATTAAATTTTCTCAATTTTAATAGTTGAGAGTCAATTGATACCATCAAATTCATATCACGACACAGAATTATGATGAAAATTATTAGAAAACAGAAAATAGAAAGAATTGGTTATCTATGAGTAATGAGACAAAGTTGTGAAGGCATAAAAATTTTGCTTTTTTGTTAATTAAAGCTAGTTTGCTTAAAGTTTTTTTTAAGTCATATGAAGTGGAATCTAGTGTACTGACATAGTATAATGCTTATTACATAGTTTAAGTGGAAAAAGAAAATGGTCATTGGAGAACATATAATATACTCTTTCATGAAAACTCTCCATGCATATGTATGTATACACAGGGGTAGGCAAAAGTAGGTTTACAGTTGTAGTACAATGCAATAATGCAATAATTAATGAACAACAATACAAGAATAAATTATGTGTCGCGAGTATTCACAACTGTCAACATGCTTTTTTGCCCACCCTGTGTGTGTGCTGCTGTGTTTCCTTCACTGTCATGAGAAGACCATGTCTGGGTCAGCCTGTCTGTAACAGAGCAGGATGAGGGACACGTGGAGCAGAGCCCACCTACAAACTTCTTTCAGGAATTTGCTTTGAATCTGAATACCCCAGTCCTTTATTATAGTAATAGAAGTCAAGAATGACAAATACAGTCATAAGTTTCTCATAACAATTAATACAAACAGGAACAATACCTTTAAGTGCCAAATGATATAATAGGCATTGATCTATATTCCATAGCCAGCCCCACTTGCCAATATTTAAGACTTAAGATGGTACATACACCTTTCATACATCTACAAACCAAGGGAGTTCATGCTTCAGGACCTCTCCAGAATGAATGAATAAAGGAGGTACTTTAAAATAATAAAAGTGACCCCTGAGGGAAAGAGTCGGATGCAAAAGGGGTGGTTAACAATGAAATTAAGCCCTGGATGGTATGGCTCAGTTGAGTGAAACATCATCATACATTTGAGAAGGCAGCAGTCAATGTTTCTTACTCACATTGATGTTTCTCTTTCTCTCTCTTATGCACATGGATGTTTCTCTTTCTCTCTCTTACACTGATGTTTCTCTTTCTCTCTCTTACTCACATTGATGTTTCTCTTTCTCTCTCTTATGCACATTGATGTTTCTCTTTCTCTTTCTTATGCACATGGATGTTTCTCTTTCTCTCTCTTACACTGATGTTTCTCTTTCTCTCTCTTACATTGATGTTTCTCTTTCTCTCTCTTATTCACATTGATGTTTCTCTTTCTCTTTCTTATGCACATGGATGTTTCTCTTTCTCTTTCTTATGCACATGGATGTTTCTCTTTCTCTCTCTTACACTGATGTTTCTCTTTCTCTCTCTTACTCACATTGATGTTTCTCTTTCTCTCTCTTACTCACACTGATGTTTCTCTTTCTCTTACTCACATTGATGTTTCTCTTTCTCTCTTACTCACATTGATGTTTCTCTTCCTCTCTCTTACACTGATGTTTCTCTTTCTCTCTCTTACTCACATTGATGTTTCTCTTTCTCTCTCTTATGCACATGGATGTTTCTCTTTCTCTCTCTTACACTGATGTTTCTCTTTCTCTCTCTTATGCACATGGATGTTTCTCTTTCTCTCTCTTACACTGATGTTTCTCTTTCTCTCTCTTATGCACATGGATGTTTCTCTTTCTCTCTCTTACACTGATGTTTCTCTTTCTCTCTCTTACTCACATTGATGTTTCTCTTTCTCTCTCTTAGGCACATTGATGTTTCTCTTTCTCTCTCTTACATTGATGTTTCTCTTTCTCTCTCTTACTCACATTGATGTTTCTCTTTCTCTCTCTTATGCACATGGATGTTTCTCTTTCTCTCTCTTACACTGATGTTTCTCTTTCTCTCTCTTACATTGATGTTTCTCTTTCTCTCTCTTATGCACATTGTTTCTCTTTCTCTTTCTTATGCACATGGATGTTTCTCTTTCTCTCTCTTACACTGATGTTTCTCTTTCTCTCTCTTAACTCACATTGATGTTTCTCTTTCTCTCTCTTACTCACACTGATGTTTCTCTTTCTCTTACTCACATTGATGTTTCTCTTTCTCTCTTATTCACATTGATGTTTCTCTTTCTCTTACTCACATTGATGTTTCTCTTTCTCTCTTACTCACATTGATGTTTCTCTTTCTCTCTCTTACACTGATGTTTCTCTTTCTCTCTCTTACTCACATTGATGTTTCTCTTTCTCTTACTCACATTGATGTTTCTCTTTCTCTCTCTCCCTTTCCTTTCCTCTCTAAAAGTAGTGAAAAATAAAAAATGTCCTCAGGCGAGGATAAAAAATAAGTTTTGAAAATGAAATTAGAAGAACCATGGACATGGACAACAAGTAGGATTGACTTTCGGGGGGAGTGGGTGGGTGGGGAAGGGGACAGGGTAGTAAAAAGGGGATGGATGTAATACAACAATAAAATTAAATGAAAAAATTAAAACCTCTTGGCAATAAGATGAATTATTGTGAAAACTTTTCCTGTTGAATAAAAGGTCCAACAACAAAAAAAATCAAGGTTACTGGTTCTCAGGAGGTAATTAAATAGTTCTTGCTTTATTTTGAAGGAGATGAGAGACATGGAACAAGTTCAGCATTGGGAAAATATATAATTATGTATGTAAAAATGTAAGGTAACTAGGATCATAGAAATAAAAGTCTAGCTTTCAAAATTCAGATGGAAAATAAAGGAGTAAAAACTTTTATCAAGCCTGTAGCACATAAGAAATGGGGGGAAAACGTGACTGAATCACAGCTGCAAAGTTCCTTAATATATTCACAGGTTACGGGGATAGACTATGCATGTCCTTGGGGAGCTGTTATTCAGCCCGCCCCAGGAACGGAAATGCAAAGGCCCTGGGGTGGGAATGTGATTGGTGAATTGTAGGAGGTCAGGCAGAGTAGCTGGAGGAGGGTGAGGAGGGCAGGTGGGAGCAGTGTGGGAGGGCCCAGCGTGCCCCATGAAGGCCCTCAGTCATCTCTTTACAGAGTCTGATGGTGGACTTTGATCTTCTCAGTGTCACTGAACAGGAGAATCAACTGGGGAGCTGGTTAAAATATATGTTTCCTAAGAGAAATAAATCAGAAAGGGACAAAAACTGTATGATTTTACTCTTGTAGACTATAAAGCAGAAAAGAAACAAACGTACAAATGAACTAAAACAAAAAACAAACTCATAGATCCAACAACAGATTGCTGGCCAGCAGCAGGCTTGGGGGGGTGGAGGGAGGGTAAAGGGGTCTAGCTCACCGTGATGGGTGGAGACCAGACTTTTGGTGGTGAACACACTATAGGTGTACAGACTCTGAATTTACCATGTTGCATATCTGAAACTTATATGATGCTATTAACAAATGTCACCTCAAAAAAAAAAAAGTAAAAAATAAAAATAAAACTTCAAAATACATTTCTGGGTCCAAGGGATTCTGATTCAGTAGTTCTGAGGAAAAACCCCAGAGGCTGACACCTTCTTTTTTAAAAAGATTTTATTCATTATATTTAGAGAGAAGGGCAGGGAGGAAGGGAGGAAGAAAGGGAGAGAAACATCAATGTATGGTTGCCTTTCACCTACTTCCACCTGGGGACCTGGCTGGAGACCTGGCTTGCAACCTGGTAATGTGCCCTGACTGGGAATTGAACCAGAGACCCTTGGGTTCAAAGGCCGGTGTCAATCCACTGAGTCACACCAGCCAGGGCTGAGAATGACACTTTCTAAAGCATCCCAGAAGATTTCCACAGACGGTTCCAGGGATCAGCCTACTTGCTCCTGAGGAAAACGACACACAGCGCTGTGTAATAAACTCCCTCTGTCTAGCTGTCCCTCCTCATCTTCATCTTCATGGTTGCTTTTGTTGCTGTTGCCAGATTGGGCTTTGGAAAGTATGTGTGACCTAATTCTGGCCTAGGGGACTCGGGGAGAAGTCTTTCCAAGGTGCTGCCACAGAAGTTGTGCTTTTCTTTCAAGATAAAAGCAAAGCTCTCTGGCTATAGTAGCCACCATTCTGTCATCTTGAGGATGAAGTCAACACCAGGGTGGCAGAAAGAAGTACAGAACCTGGACTTGGCGTTACTGAGCTGCCGAATCCACCCATCCCAAGCGCACCCGGTCTCCGGATGTCCTGGGTGAGAAATGACACACCCGCATGTGGTCTAAGGGAACTGGAGTTGGTGACCCTGCACCTTGCCTGGAAGCATCCTAGCTGATGCAGCAAGGACCACTGCAGCTTTTGTCAGCTGCTCCATATTCCTCCTTTTGGATCTAATGGGAAGGCTAGAGCTCTTCGCTTCTCTCGCTCTTGTATACAATAATAAACAGTACTGGGCAGGGCAGGCTTGGGAAAGGATACAATGAGATAGTATTTTTAAGGCACTTAGCACAGTGTCTGGCGCAGAGTAAGTGCTTGGATTGATGGCGTTTGTTGAAGGCTGTCAGGGTGTTACATAGAAGTACACTTGTCTTCATTCCTAGATTTGCTCAAATCAAGATTGAAGATTACTTTGGCTTCCTTCGGCAAACGTCCTGTTGTACTCATGGCTCTTTGTAACAAACACATTTTCTATTAGCTTAGGAAAGGTTTATGTAACAGACGCAGGGCTTGTGGATGTTTTCTACCTCTCACCCTCTGGCCATACCCTGTGCTGTTCATCGCTTCCGGGACTGACCTGTTGGAGGTCATTGGGGTGATCTGGGGCGGCAGAGTGAGGTAGGGTGCGTGTAGACTAGGTGATACCTGGGTGCATTGTCATGATGCTTATACGACAAGTCCATTTTTCCCAACCCAGGTTACTTCAAGTTTCTGGACACTTTGCTGGCTTGAAATAGATGCGATGGACTCAGCCTGATGTCCGATGCTAAGTTTATCAGACCTGTCCAAGAATCATAAATTGACAAGTGGATCCTAAACACAAAGAGGGGTGGAGGTCTCCTAGGTAATTCATAGTTGCTTCCAGTATGAATCCAAATTTACAAAACCTGAAAACTTTCTCAAACACGAAAACACAGACTACATGGGAAACACAAACATTGTTGTAGCTGTTTTTTAAAATGAAATTGGAAAGCAGGCCTCCTGTCCTTTAGTAAAATTGCTTAGGGGTATTTGCGCCTGGCAATGATGCCCAAACTTGACTGGGCCGTGAGCATGTCATCAAAACATGGTATTATTAACATTCCTGTCCCCAGGGACAGGCAATCTCATCATGGGAAAGATAAACATTTATGTTGATTGTTAGACTGTTTTCCTAGAGAAGGTTATGACTCTATACCCCACCCTTACTCAAATCCTCCCCCAATGCCTGGCTGACCTCTGGGTGGGTTGGGTACCCTTGTAAGCCCCCAGGGATTTGGGAACTGGGCTACTTGGGAGGTGTGGATTTAGACACCCAGAGCAAGTTGTGGGATGGCATGTTACTTCATCTGCCTGTCAAAAGCCTTGGTCCTGAAATCTGTTCTTGTGCAGGAAGCCTGGGGATGGCATTATGACTCAGTTTTTCTCCTGTGTACTCTCTCTCTCCCTCTCCATAATTCGTATGTGGATGAAAAGCAAATCAGAGATTGGTTTCACAGCTTTGCAACCAGAACTGACCTTGTTCTTTCTTTTTATCCTGTGCATGTGCAGCTATGTAATACTGTGCTGTTTTGATTTGGGTGCAAGTAGGACATTCTCTTTTATGAGTGAGGAAACATGTCAGGGTCCTGGTGCTCGGGAGGGACACCTCTGGGGCAGATGTGGCAGTTTGTGTGCGCGCGCGAGAGAGAGAGAGAGAGAGAGAGAGAGAGAGGGCGGGGGGAGAGAGAGGGTGGGGGGAGACAGGGATAGGGAGATTGATTGATGGAGCTTGAGCTGCTTCTGAGAGTTAGAAATCGGGCTTGCCAGAAGTGGGCACCTGGACAGCCCCGTGCCATATTGGTGATTGCTTCTTAAGAATGACATACTGAGCTGGAAGAGATCCAGGAAAGGACAGCTGAATTAATTAAAGAGTTGGAATGGTTTTAAAAAGCACTTTTATTTTCAGATTATAAAAGTAATATGTATTCATTGTAGAAAATTTGGATTCAAGGCAAAAAGGGAGAAAAAATGACAATACTTCTTCCATCCAGAGGTAATACCTCTTTGTATTTCCTTTCTGTCTTTTTTTTTTTTTTTTTTTTATGTACACAAACATGGTATATAGGGCAAAGTAGGTTTATAGTTGTGTGGAAAAGAATGCAATAATTAATAAATATATCAGCTGGAAAATAAATAAATATAATACAAGAATAAACTATGTTTTGCATACTCACAACTGTAAATCTACTTTTGCCCAACCCTGTACTATGTGTAACATAAACACACACACACACACACACACACACGTATATAAATTTTGTATCCTATTTGAAACATGCTTTGTATTCTATTTAGTCTGTTACTTTGTCATTAAATGCTTTTGAGACATATTCGTGGCTGCATAATACAGCAACTAATGGGTGTACAAAATTATAATATTGAGGCTTAGATTATTTTTAGATTATATGTCATAACTTAATTACAGTTCCCTTTTCTAATGAAATGTTTTCTACCCAATCCTTTATGGGCATTTCTGATTATTTCCGTAGGATCAATTCTTAGAAGTAGAATTATGGGGCCAAAAGTTTGGAACATTTCTAAGGTTCTTGGCAGATCATAGTACAGACATATGAAATGAATTTAGGAGTTGAGGACTTGTCAGCATGAAAAGCTAAATGCCAAATGGAGACCTGAATGAAGCCCAGGGGAGCACAGAGGGCTTCAGTGGTCGGTAGAGATCTGCTAACCAAATCCTGAAATACTGCAAGCACGATGCGATTTGGAGAATTCGGTGAGAGTAGCTTTGGAACCCATACAAAGAAGGTCTGATTTGCTCGGCAGAAGGGCATCTGTGTAATTTGTCTTGCAAAGTAGTAACTGGATGAAAGTGTAGACTTCGTAAGGTTTCAGACGATGGTTCTAAGAGTGGAAGGGTGTTTTGGGTGGGTTTGTCAGTTTGAGGTAGCGTAGTTTGGTGCCTAGAACTGAACGCACATCATGAGACTGTGGCCATCATTTTGATGGCGTGGGGTGCGGAGGGAAGTGATCTAAGTCACTTTGATACCTGGAAGTGATGACAGAGGACACTTCTCAACTTCCCAGATGGCTTCTGGAACTTTCAGAGTGGAAGCTGGAGCAAGGGTTTATCTTGGGAACGACTCTTTTTCTTTCATCTGGGGCCAGTGCCACTTGGTGCAGATGTGATTCAAGTTATGTACCTTCTCTTTTTAGGGAGAATTGATCGAAATACAGGTGTTGGCATGTTAAGCATTCTGTTTATGAGAAACAATACTATCCCAGGTTAGGGCTGATGGTAGGATCCTTCAGCGTTTGTTCGTGTTTGTTTTTTAACGTGAGGATATTGGTGGGTTTTCCCTTGTGGTCTGGGAGAGAGAGATTTTGGGGAAAAGGCTAAGGAAGAAAGAAGTCAAGAATCACCTCCAAATGTGTTGAAATTACTATGGTATTAGACAACAGTTTCCTCCCTCCCTGTTTTTCTCCATTCTTCTATTTCTCCCCTCCCCCTGGCCTTTCTTTCCTACCTTTCTTTCTTTTTGCTGCAGGTGCAAGGAGAATTGTCAGTGTATGAGCGAAAACAGAATGAGCGGAAGAGGTGCAAATGAACTTAGGTTCTCTTTAATATTCTTTACTATTATTCTGAAACAAAAAATGTTTTTTCAATTAAAAGACACTTTTATTCACATAAATGTGAAATAAAGCATGAAGGACCCATTTTTTTTTTTTTTTCTGTTCTAAAATTGGAAAATTTAAGGGGAAACATGCCACTCAGTTTTGGCTAGAGTTGGGGAAAAAGTCACTACCGGAGGAGATATTGCAATTTTTATATGTAAAATATTTTTCAATTAAAGTTTATTTTCAGTATTATTTTGTATTGGTTTTAGGTGTACAGTGTAATGGTTAGACAGTCATATACTTTACACAGTGACTTCCCCCCCAATGTTTCCAGTACCCACCTGGCACCATACATAGTTATTACAATATTATTGACTATATTCCCTAAGCTGTACCTTATATCCCTGTGACTATTTTGTAACCACCAATTTGTACTTCTTCACCCATTCCCCTCTTTTCCCTAGTCCCCCAACCCCGCTCCCCATGCTGCTGTCTCTGTGTATGAGTCCGTTTCAGTTTTATTTGTTCATTTATTCTGTGAAGAGAACTATTTTGAAGAGTAAACTATTATAAAAGCTGCACAGGAAATAGCAAGTGCACATTATGAGCGGCAATATGCAAATGATGAAGAGTTTAATAGGTTCATGTTGAGACCCCGTAATCTCTCATTGTGTTACCCTGCAGATGGGGAAGTGCTAGTAGTAAGACCGGGCTCTGGGGAGACAGGGGCGAATAATGTTCCCGAAGCAGGTAGAGGGAAGGTCTTCCTTTTCCTCCTTAAAGAAACAAGATGAAATAATCATAGAAACCATAGGACGCTCATCATCCTGCAAACAAGCTCCTGGATGCTACTCAGCTGGGAGGAAGCTTCTGAACTTCCTGGCCAAGAAAGAGCAAGAAAACAGATGCAGAGGTGACTGTAGGTCTGAGTTGGGTCTCCTTGGGTTTGACCCTCAGGTCTCCTGATGATCAATGTTAAGTCTCTGTTGCTTGAAGCCTGACCCGCCTCCGTGCTCATCCTCACCTGCAGGCGTCGGCGCCCGCCTGTAACAGAAAGCTCACCTGGGTGGTCACGGAGACTTGGACCCCACCAGCAACACCTTTCTGGTCCCCTCGCTCGAATGCCCACAGGCAACTGCGGTTCTGGATCTCTGGGAGCTTCCATCAAAGATCCATGGCACTGACAAGGTGAGTGAGGTATGTACCATTCAATTGATGCTTGTGCTATCTATTTAAAAATCCATCCATCGGTTTATATTTAGGTTCAGGGCCTCAGAGTGGCTGTGCTGCGGGGAATGAGGGCAGGGTGATGATGGATGAAATGGGTGCAGGGGCTCCAAGGTACAAACCGCCAGTTATAAAATAAATAAGTCCTGCTGGTGTGGGGTACAGCATGGTAAGTATAGCCAATAATACTCTATTGTATATTTGAAAGTTGCTCTGAGAGTAGATTTTATTTATTTATTTATAAAAATTTTATTTATTATTTTTAGAGAGAGGGGAAGGGAGAGAGGCCTCAACGTATGGTTGCCTTTCACCTGCCTCTAGCCATGGACCTGCCTGGAGACCTGGCTTGCAACCTGGTTATGTGCCCTGGCTGGGAATCGAACCTTCAACCTTTGGGTTCACAGGCTGGCGCTTTATCCACTGTGCCATCAGCCAGGGCCAGATTTGAACATTTCTACTTTTTTCTTTTTTTATTGTTGTTAATCTTAATATTTCTTAACATGAAAAAAACTGCAACTATGTGTGGTAGCAGATATTAACAACTTATTGAGGTGATCATCTTGCAAAACAAAACAAAAATATTTAAACAGCCAGTGTGAGATGGGAAGGCCAACATGGGGCTTTTAAAATAAAAATTGTTCTACTTCAGAGTTGACTTATTTACTATGCTTACTGTTTGTCTCTACCTGGTAGAATGTAAGTTCGTCAGGATAAAGATCTTTGTTGCATTACCACCAGTGTCTTTGAACCATTGAGTTTGTGGTCAGTATCTGTTGATACTTCTCCAATAGGCTCATCCATTTATACTTCTTAAAATATATCTCACTTAAAATGTGCCAGACGCTGTTCCAGCCTGTGGCTGTTGACAACTCCGTCTGGGCCCCAGAAAGCAGGATCAAGGGTGGGGAGGGTAGTGACCACCTCCCTTCAATGATCTTGGCACATTGCCTGTGGACCACCCTACCTGAGGGTCACCTGTGGTAACTTAAAATGAAGATTCGTCAGACCCTGTGGGATCCAGGAATACACATGTTTAAATAACTTTCCCAGGTGATGCCTAGGAGGCCCACCACCCAAAGCGGCACCCCTGTGCCTCTTGGAGCCCTCCTTGGAAAAACATGCCTTTCCTTGCTGCTTCCCAGGTGTTGCACACCTACTGGGTCTTCCTCCTGCTGGTGCTTCTGAGCCCTGAGACCGGTGCAGGCTCCCGTTGGCTCCTGGGCCTCCCTGCATGTGCTGTAGAGGGAGGACAGGGGAACCAGGGAGCAGGTTGGTGGCGTGATTGGCAGATTGGAGATGGTCTGTGGATTGCAGAACTACAAAATGTTGAAACCGGAACACTTAAAGATGGACTTGTCTGGACTTTTTATTTTGCATGTGTGACATCACACCTGGAGCAGGGGAGGTACCCAAGGTTTGGTGGCCTATTGAGGCAGGGCTCCCGCTCTCTGCTGTCCATCATAGTGGCCCACCAGCAGGGCCCCTGCTGGTCTGGCTCATTCGAGCTGCTAGAAAGGAAGAAAGTACCACTGAGTTACATCTGTTGGATTTGCACTTTGTTTTGCCAACATGCGGCTGGGTCACACCGAGGTTGGCTCCGTTTGGTTCAGGCTGGAGTCTAGAAACAAGCCACTGGCTCTGGTGCGGTGCTGCCGTCCTCCTGCGCTCCCCGTGGTGGCGGTGAGGGGTGTGGCAGAGCACGAGACCTACTGGTCAGCTCCGTGTGGTTGTCATGAGTATCTGTGGTTATTGTTTTACTTTTTAATTACAACTGGTATGCAATAGTATATTCGTTTCAGGTGTACAACATAGTGATTAGACATGTATATCATTTAGGAAGTTAAGTGTCCAATAATTCTAGTACCCATCTGACATTCTACATAGGTATTGCAATATTATTGATTATATTGCCTATGCTATGTTTTACATTCCCATGACTATTTCATAACTGCCAATTTGTAGTTATAAAGGGGCTGGATTTGGCCCATGGGCTACAGTTGCCAACCCTGGTTTAGTGATTCACGCTACAGTATCTTTCATTGGACCAAATATTTAAGTCAAAATTAATTCTCACAAACTGGGCGGGCAGATATCCCTGAAAGATGAGCATGGAAAATGGATCTCAAGAGGATCTAGTGATCCCAGGGTTGATCTGTGCCTATAACCTTGTAGAGTGGCCCATCCTTCTGTGTTAGTCACTGTGTGTCCCTCCCAATCATAGGCATGGCCACAGAGCTGACCACGAGCCACCCCATTTGGGGGAGAGAAAATGGTACATGCTGTATCTATCAATCTGAGGTTTGAATGGGCAGGAAGGATTTACTGAGTGCCACAAATATATTTTCATATGCTTGAGCTGTTTGGTGCCCAGAGAGTAAGCTAACAGCAGGTGCGTGGGGTGGGGGTTGGAGAAAGCACCTCTCATTTTCCTAGCCTCACAAAATTCCACATTTGTGCCTGGCTTCACCTTTGCTGAGGTAGAACCAGCACTGAGGCCGTACATGTTGTATCGTCTCACATCAAACCTGCATGTTTACCATTAAAAATATGGCAACATCATTGCGGTTATAAACAGAGTTACCAAGGAAACCAGTTTATCATAATTAGCTATTTATTCCCTCATCTTTCCCTCCCCCTTCCACCTGAGCTTTCTTTGGGCTGAAGGGTGTGATAAGCTGTTATCAGCCTGGGCTCAGTGGCTAATTAGGTCCTAATATTGATTCATGGAATTACACTGCTCTTTTCCATAACTATGCTGTAATGCATTGTCTGTGCTTATTACAAATAGACACAGTGGTGGAACAATTGGTTTATTCTATGTGTTTTAAATAGTCATAATAGCTATCCCCAGGGCAGTGGTAGATCAGAACCCAACAGGCAAAAAATACAAAGTTTTGGTCTATAAAAGACATGTGACTCTTTCTCTTGCATTAGGAAATTGTTTCCTGGATGGGGTTTCCCAGTCCTGCATGATTTTCTTATTTTGGTTGTTCACTATAATGGATGCTGTTAAACTGGTATTTCTACTCCACACTGACGCCCTAGAGTAGGGACTGGCAAACTTTTTCTGTAGAGGACCATGCAGTAAGTATTTTAGGCTTTTCAGATTATACACCGCCTGTTGCAGCCACTGAACTTCGCTTTTATAGCAGGAAACCCGCCATATATAATGAATAGGTGAGACTGTGTTCCAATAAAGCTTTATTTACATAAACAGGTGGTGGGCCGTATTTGGCCTACTGGTTGTAGTTTGCTGATACTGGTCTGGAGCCTCAGTCCCTAATGTAGGCAATGAACTTGCAGTTGGGTTTCTTTAGAGTGAGACCAACACGTGAGGAAGGCTGAACAGGCCACCAGGAGCCAATGTGCTCCAACTCAGTTGCCTCCTGTGCACACCTCTTCCTGCTTGTCAAGCTCTCATCAAGAGGGGAAGCTTTTCGCAGTGACCCTCTCCCCACAGAAGGGTGGACTAGGGATCAAAGGACCAGGAGTGAGTCCTGACTTGGACACTCAACTGGATGACAGCTTCCCATCTGTAATCCACTCTACCTACTCCCAGAGCTATAAATCAACAGAGACGATGAATGGGAAGGGGCTCTGTGAATGGTAAACCATCGAACCATCAAACTGTGGCATACCTCCCCCAGCACTCTCTCCTTTCATCTTAGTAACAGAATCCTGATATTTTAATTCATGGCAGCAGCACCCTCAGGCAAAAGACCACATATCCCGGCAGCCCTTGCAGTGATACTTGATCATGTGACTTCCAGCCATCACGTGTCACAAGGGACCATAACGATGGTAGTTTCCTGCCATTAAGGGTATGGAACAGAAAGACAGAAGGAATCTGTCTCTGATGGTTTGGGGGTGCCTTCAGCCCCACCTTACTGTGGACTTACTTCTTTTATGTGAGTTGTGATATAAGATGTGGTTGCTAAGACATTGCTTCAGAGCAGGTGTCACAGATGTGATGGGAATGGCCCTTCAGGTTTTAGTCCAACTGTCATTTGAACCGTGAGCCCGCCCTGCACCGCCCCTGCAGGGAACTGTCCAGCCTGAGTTTTAATCTTCCCAGGCACTGAGTTCAAGACCTTCCATTCAGAGATGGTTCTGGTTGTCAGAAATTTCTTGCTGATACTGAGCCCAAATCTGCCTTTCTAGATCTCCCACCCATTGGTTCTGGTTCTGTGCTTAGCGTTTTCCAATAAAATTCACCTCTATCACTTGACAGCTTTTTGACTATTTGAAGATAGAGGTCGTGGTCTCCAAGTTAAACATCAGCAGTTCTTGGAGCTGTTTCTATATGCTATGGTTTTGAAACTTTTCACTATTCAGGCTGCTCTCCTATGTGCAAGTTCCATTTCCTCAATACTCCTCCTGGTTTCTGTGCCCACAATTGGACACAACATTCCGTGCATGCTGGATTTAATGCTTCCGTTAATGCAACCTAAAATCATGTGACCACATAACAATATTGGATTTTGAGTTGAAGTTGACTAAGATCTTTATGTCTTTTTTTCAAATGTTTACTAACTCATAGCTACCCCATCCTGACTAGATTAAAGTTTACCTGGATTTCTGATGAAAATTTTTGACTAGATTTGGCTCATTTTAGCATAAGATCAAAGTTCTTTTGAATTGTTACTGTATATATTTTTTAATTTGCGTAGTGTTGGTTTTGCGTGTTTTTCTTTTTTAATCCTCACTTGGAGGGAGGGAGGGAGGGAGGGAAGGAGGGAGGGAGGGAGAGAGAGAGAGAGAGAGAAAGAAAGAGAGAGAAACATCAATTGGTTGCTTCCCATATGTGCCCCAAATGGGGTTCTAGCCCACAACCACAACCTAGGTAGGCACGTGTTGTCCTGGCTGGGAATTGAACCTGCAACCTTTGGTGCACGCAACGATGCTACAATCAACTGAAGCACCGGGCTGGGTAGTGTGTTTTTAATGAGTGTGCTGACTATGATGTCCATCATGTCTTCACCCAGCCTATCATGCATTCTGTTGCACTCAAAGATAGAGCCTCTGAATCAGTGCTACTCCGTTTTTACTGGTCTGTGAAAGATAAGGCGCTTATGCTAGAATGCAAATAAAAGCATTGCATCAAAGAAGTTTAAGCTGAACTAAACACCATGCTTAGTAACAGAGCTGATACGCAGTTTGCAGATAGCCAGTTGTCTTTAGACCACACTTTGCTTAATGTGGCTCTAAATGACCCTCTTGGAACTTGATTGGAACCCTAGAAGCTGATTTAAAGAGGGTCAATGAGAAGAAAAAACATCTTCAGAAAGAATAGAAAGGATCACAGTGATTAGATGAAAATTATCCTTGGGTTTAGTCTGAGTTAGGGTCCTAATGGAAAACCTCTTCAGTCTGGGTTTCTGTGATTATTTCATGCACATTTGTTAATTTCTTAATCTGTGAGAGGCGCAACGCTAAGCACTGGGGGCTCTCGATTTAAGATCTGAGCTGAACTGTCGTTGGGGAGTCTTACATACAAACAAATAACAAGTCGTGGCCAATGCTGGTCGTGGCCTCCGCCAGTACTCTCTCCTTTCATTTTAGTAACAGAATCCTGATATTTTAATTCATAGCAGCAACATCCTCAGGCAAAAGACCACATATCCCAGCAGCCCTTGCAGTGATACTGGATCATGTGATTTCCAGCCATCACGTGTCACAAGGGCCTGTAACGATGATGGGTTTCCTGCTATAGGGAATGTTGAAACGGAAAGAAGGAACCTGTCTCTGATGGTTTGGGGGTGCCTCCAGCCCCACCTTACTGTGGACTTACCTCTTTGACATGAAAGAATAAATCCTTGTGTGGTCTAGCCCTTGCCGTCTGCAGGTAAACCTCATCCTAAGTGATAGAAAATTAGACACTTGGAAGGTGGATGAAACAGCATTTTACGCGCAGTGTTGACCAAGTGGAGGTGGTAGGAAGACCAATATTGGACGCTCAGATTTTTGCAGACCGGAAAGCCCGGAGCCTGGTTATGCACTGGTAGAGCCCTCGATTGCATGGGTGCCTGCGCTGACCGAGAAAACACACCACAAGTTGACTGCGGACCTTGCTTTAGGGGAAATGGCAGAAAAAAGTTGATGCTGGTTTGCTGGGTCCTTCTCCCAGGTCTAGCCCAGCCCTGCAAAGGAGCGCTAACCAGGCAGCGGGCAGATAAGGAAACACACTGTTTTGCTTAGGAGGTGCGCTCTGCCTTGAGGCCTGCAATCTAAGTTTATTGAGAATCCTATAATGTGACAGTTTGCTGGCTCTTTATAGTGGCTACAAAACCTACGGCTTAGCAGGGAATAAGGCTGGTGCCCACCAGGGCAGAGACAAGATGAAGGATGCTGCCTTCCTGTAGCGTGGGCTGGCTGTGCCTGAATTTATCTACGTTAGAGGTTAAACCCATGTCTTAAAGCTCCTGATATTTGGGATTTTCTGTTTATGTAGTGGAACTTAAGTTGAACTGACACTCCCAGCCTGGGAGCCGACTACGGAAGTTTTCTCCTGTCCTGTTGAGGACTCGGTACCCGGTTGCCCTCTGGGCAGGGGGAGTGGCCTGAGAAGAGCAGGGTTTGGGGAGCGACCTCTTAAGATGCCATCGGTTATGGGTTACGAGCAGGTCCTCCTCCATGCCCTCCCACGTCTTGGCTGGCAGGGCTTCTGACATGCACCATTATTCCACTTGTGTTCCTTTCATTTTGAAGGCGTGTCCCATGTTGCAAATCTCTTCTTAATGAATTTCAAATATCAGAGTAGAGGTTGGACCCCAAAATGCCACATAGCCCCTGGCAGTTGCCTATACCCCTACAGGGCCGAGCTCCGGGGAGAGGGCAGGACACCCCCAGGGAGAGGAGAGGGTGTCTCGGAGATGCGGCCACACTTGCAGTTCTATTCAAGGCTGGGGCCGCCTGGGATGGGGGGTCTGGGATGTACTTTGCAGTCAGACCCACTGTTGAAGGCTGAACCTGCGCTATGTTGATGAAGTGGAATCTGAATTTGGGAGCCCGGGGTTGGGGGCCAGAATCCAAACCCTCCCCTCCCCCTTATCCCTGGATGCTCCTGGTGAGCGTATTCTAGCAGACAGCGCTGGGCAGGGTCGGAAGCTTGGGCTATCGTTCCAGCCGGGGTTTGAGCCAGACCACACTCCCCTTCCCCAGTGCAGAGCGCACTTCCACTCCTGCCGGTGGTTGTGATGCATGAATGGGGTCTGTGAGGGTGGGTGCTGCAGAGAGAGGGTGTCGTCCTACACCCTCACACCCCTTGGAGCATGGCCTCCAGCCTGCCTTCTGACCAGGCACCGGGAACTGGATGTTGACAAGTGTAGGCATAGCTTCTGATCCAATGACCCAAATACTGCATCAGAGCCACCGACAGACCAGCGGCCAAGTGGGGAGGCTTTTGTCAACAGGACCGTTGGTCCCAGTGTGTGCTGTGGTCTGTCCCCGGGGCCAACCTGGCAAGGAGGAGCAGCGGATTCTGCCGCCCCCTCTGTTCCCCAGGAGCTGGGAGTCCTGCAGGCGTCCCCCTCAGACTCTCTCCTGGACTCCCTCGCTCTGGGACTTCTGCTTTGTCATTTAAACTAGTTCGGGAACTTCAGATGTAGCCGGGTGTCAGAGCAGTTTATTTGGTCTGTAGGCGTTTTTGTTTTTAAAATTCATGACAAGTCCCTTGCAACATGTTTTATTGTCTTTTCGCCACCTGTTCTACCTTGGGGGTGGCTTTAAAATCTGGGACTATCTATCTATCTGTCTCTTGTTAAGTTTCCTTATTTGCCACTTGCCATTTGTGTGTGTCTTACAAACACACAGGCAGGCATATACACGATGTGAATTTAAATATGGGAATGGAATTATATATATATATATATATCCCTCTTCCTCTGTGGCTTGATTGATTTTAAACTATGGTTGTAACGTTGAAGGTGTATGTTTTACCAGGCTAATTATGGAGTTTTAAATGATACCCCTGTGAAACAAATACTTGAAAAACCTTTTGCCAGCATGAAGTGCTATCCTCCTGAACATTAATAGCAAATATATATATCACAATATTTAATCCTCTAAGGGAAAAAGCCTTTGAAAGCTTTACAAGTTCTCCCAGCTTCCTGCTGAAGTGGAACAGAAAAGTAGTGTACCTGTTTTTACTGTTAGATAGTCTAACTGTCAGATAGAAGTTCAATGTCTATAAGAGTAGTGGGAGGACCAGTGATGAAGATTATCGGGGGTGGGGGGATAATTACATCCATGTAATTATTTGCAGTATTCCTCTGTGTCAGTAGGACAAGGGAGCAAGATATATGTATAGCATTGTATTCTATTTCCTTTCTCAAAATACAAGTACCATGCATTCAGGTTTCAAGATGGTCTCATTTGAGCCCCTGGATCCAACCATGCCTGAAACCTGGATTTTTAAGTTACGTGAGCCAATAAATTACCTTTGGGCTTCTTCTACTTGAAACTAAAGAAAAAAACCTAAGAACCAAAAACCAACCTATGCAATCAGAGTTAAGCTTTTAACCTATTGGGATGTAGAAATGAGGGGTGGGTATTATTTCCACTTTTTTAATACCGGTTTAAAAACCCTATATATCTTTGTGGAGTATCCTATTGCTTATGAAACCAGGTCAATAGGTATATGAGACTCAAACGAAATGAAGCTTCTTTTAGGAGACATTTAAAAAGTGGTGTACTGCATTTTCTGTAATATCACCAGAAAATATTTATTAGGGTCCCTGACATGGTTCCCTTTTGCTGAGATTTTCAAGAAGGATTTTGTTTGTGGCATTGAGATGTTGGCTGTCTGTTGCCATGGGAACCAAAGCTCCCCCCCCCCCAAGGGCAGCCAGAGGCCTCTTTTCCTTTTGCACAGGGAAGTGATCTGTAGTCCCACGTGACTGATAACATGAAGAACAATTAGAAGGATATGCATAAATCCCATAACTTATGCAAGTGGAATTTGTGGAGCAATGTCCTGGAATAAATATGAAGCCAAAATCCTGTAATGGATAAGAACATGGACTTTGGTATCATATAAACCTAACTTACTGGAACTATTTGACGTCTTTAAGCATCAGTTTCTCCATCGATAAATGGGAATACTGTGATTGCTAGTGCATGTTCAATAATTGGCAGCTATTTCTATTATTCACCAAAAGTCTGACCAAATAAATTTGGGATCCACTGCAAACTAAAATCTTATCTTGGAGATTTGTAATGTTCATTAGTATATTCAAGACTTGGAAGAGTCCATCAGTAAAGCAGACTGGTTTATTTTGTTTATCCAAGTATTTTTCAAATCTAACTGAAGTATGAAATTCTTTTCTCCTCCACTGTTTTCCTGCAGGTCTGGGAGTCCCATGGAACACGCTTTGAGAAACCCCAGGGGTGAGTAACCTATAATAATTTGGGGTGATTCACTAGGCCACCACTAGGGGGTGTGCCAGCCAAGTTTTCTGAGTCTTAGAAAAAAGAGGGTTTGCTCTGGGCTTCCAAAGAACACAGCTTTTGAAAGCTTTGCTGGGGAGAAAGGAGAAACCAGAATGGTAGTAGTTTAGGGGGACAAGAGATGTGAAGTGGTCACACCATGTGGAAAAAGGGAGTAAGTTTTCCTGCCCTTCTTTTCTGTTAAGACATGCAAATGGCTGATCTTTGGATAATGGATCAGCAGACACTTTGGTAGTCTCAATGAGAGGCCTGATTGGAGGCCAGGTCAAGGCAGGGGCGGGACAATGAAGGCTGGCCCACGGCCGAGGACCAGAGAGAGGCCTTCATGATCCCAAGTGTCAAAAAGACGAACAGTTTGCAGGATATTGGTTTTTATGTCTCACAGGAAGATTTTATATAGATTATACATGTATATATATGTTAACTAAAAGTCTTCTGTTAACCTTTTGCCAAGTATGATGTTTATGTGTAAATGAATTAGAGTGGTGGATTTGTAGGGGCGCTCTGAGATAAAAATGTTCATAGTAGATGATTTGGGAAGTTCAGAAAAGCAGGAAGAAATCAGTTGCTATCAGACCCCCTCCCTGTAGCCTCTTGAGGTATGTGGGGGGATGTGTAATCGGGTATCTGAGGGAGCATGCATTGGTTAGGTTCTCCTGGTTACAGATGTCAGAAATCCAATTCCGACAGCTTGGGGCTAAAAGGAGATGTTATTATGAGGCTCTGGGATTGCTCATCTCCTGCACTGAAGACAGGAATGTGCCAGGCCTTAGGAACAGTGGGGACAGCAGGGACTCACCTGCTGTCAGGACACCCTCTTTCTCTTGTTTCTCCCTCAGGACCTCTTTCCTCTGGGGGTTAGAGCTGGGATCTCTGGTCCCCCAGGCAGGACATGTGGGCCCACATCTGCAACTCCTGGACACTCGTATTGTTTCTGCTGCCGGAGGAACAGATTTCCTCAGTTCCTATTGCAGAATCACTGGAATAGGGAAGGAGCGAATTGTCCTAGCTGGGGTCAGATGTCCACCCTGGACCAATCAGCTGTGGCCAGGATCCAGCCATCTGCACATAATGGTTCTTCTGTGCAACTGTGTGTGTGTGTGTGTGTGTGTGTGTGTGTGTGAAGTCCCCAGAAAAGCTGGTGGAGGGGAGGAGAGAAGGAGAAACCGGCAGACAAAACATTATTGAGTACTGCGTATATTTTCTGTATTTATATAGGGGCAATGAAACAGTGTAAATGAATCCTGTTTTTAATCAAACATCGTCACCCACATTTCCTCAGTCCTCATCATTTTTGTAAATAGCATTTTAAATTATTGTATTCAATTATTTGGATTTACTTAGCCAATTTCCAACTGTTAGATAGATAATTTCCATTAGAAATTTACTAATAATTAGCAGTGCTATGAAAGGTGGACATTTTCCTGAGTTTATGAAAGGATTACCTGCATAATTGTAAATAAAAATAGGTAGGATTTGGTCCCACTGCCCCCCTCCCCAGTTCACAGGTGAGGCAAACTGTTCTGGTTCCCTCCTCTTACTTGGCTTCACTTTTCCTTTCTACTCTTTCCCCCAAGTCAACAATGGTGGTGGGAGGTGAGGGTTGAGCAGTGTGGAGGTGATGGGCAGGAGCACAGCTTGGCTGGTCCCCTGGGGCCTTAGGTCTGCTGTGTCCCTGGAAACAGCAGCTATTATCTAGGCAAAGTAGAGCCATCTACTTACAACCCAGGAGGCCAGCGGTCCCAAAGTCAGGCATCTCAGGAATGAGGCTGCACTCCCATGGGACTGGGCTGCCTGATGCAGGGGAATCCAGGAAGGGGGACAAGCGGGGGTGCCCCCCTGAGTGGAGGTGGGCTCCCCAGTCTCTGTGCAAGTTGTAACCACCGTGCTTTGGGTGCAAGCGACAGTCACCCAACCATTAGTTAACCTGCCACATTCTCCTTCAGGAAGGGCAATCTCAGAAGGCTCATGGCTGTTAACATCCCATGATTTTTCCCGAGTTGGAGTTAAACATTTGCTCAGGTTGAAATGTGGCTGTCAAGGCCCTGTGTGGAATAATGAGATTTCCTGTGTGCGGGGTCATTGGCTGTTTTCTCATGGAAAACAAGAAGTTCCTGAATGTGATACCTTGAGCTGGAGAGTTGAGATGATTTGAAGGAAGCACCACTGAATACCCCTACAAAGGGAAGGGATCTAAAAATGAGGTCCTACTGTGTGCCAGGCATTGTGTTATGAGGCTGTTTATGTCTTATCCTGCTGAGGTTTAAAGTGAGTCTCCCCTAGCCAGTTCTTTCCCGTCAATTTGACTGGACATTTAGAGGTGCTCTGTTATTTCAGGTGATCTCTGTTTTGAGGGGAAGGTTCAGAATGTCCTCTTGTCATTGTTTTTCTGCATTTATAACTCTTTCTATTTGTGGAATACTATGGGTTTTATTAGATATTCCAGTTCCTTCTGTCCTGGGGTGGCTCCAACTGATGTTTTATCACTCATTTGTTTTGAATAATAATAAATGCATAATAATACTAAGTGCTGTGACTCCAGGAGGTGGAACATCTCTCAAGCTAGGGCTGTATTTAATTTTGTTTTGGAAATTGCTGAAATCATTCAGTGCAAGAGGGCCAAGAGATACTACAGTTCTGATTAGGGTAGGGCAATAGGAAATAAAAATATTCTTGCTTCGTTTGGGAGGAAGGGAGGGAGTCCGATACCTCAATATGATGCTAACCTCCATGGGGAGGTCATGTCTCTAAGCTTGAGAACAGATCCTGAATGTAGAGGAAAATCCCATTCATTTGGATGTTCTACTGCAGGTTAGAATTTAATGACATTGAGCTATACTTTTACACTATCTAGGAAAGAAGTGTTTGGTAAGCAAAGAACAAATAGGATAGTAGGAACCATGTTTAACTTGTATAAAACAGCTATATTCGCAGGCCTGCATCTGGCTGACTTCATGATTGCTACCTGAGGTTAACTGTGGTGTGCTGTTTCTGACCAATAACTGTATTTCCTACGTGACAACCACAGTGTGATGTTCTCCCTGCACTAATTGACTTTGTTCAAGGTGTTACAGCAAGTCTCTTAAACTTTTTAGTCTCAGTTTCCTCCAATGGTGGGTCCTCCTTATGGAGCTGCTGGGTGGACTCATTGAGCTAACTAGTGTAAATTGGTTGAACAGTGACCTGCGTGTTTAGGTGACAGGCTGGTACAGAGCAGCTGTCTGCTGCATCGTGTTGGTGTTTTGCCTGGATCAATACGACAATGAGCTGTGTCCCCTGAGCAGACAGCAGCGATGGTAGGGACAATGTGGAGGCATGTTAGAAAAGAAATGGGAAGCTGACCCCAGATTATGAACATAGCATGTACTGCCCCACCATAATTTTACAAGTAATAACTGAATATTGAAAACTAAGTGAATGAATGATCATAAGGTACAGACCATTTTGTCCCCTTTAGAGCCCCAGGGAAGGGACACTTGCTGATCAGGGGCAGCAGGTAAGAGAAATGGGCTCCATCCTGCCATGTCAGAGTCTGAGGGAACCAGGTGGCCCATCAGGTACAGGCTGAGGGGGAGACCCATCCCTGGTCCTTGGGGAGAAGTGTGGCACGGCCAACTCCCAGATTCTTAGCAAAGTTTGGGGTGTTCCATTCAGATGGCCCTATTGTTGTCCGACTTCGGGGAAGTCCCCTGACCTTTCTGAGTCCTACCTTCATTCTCTGTAAAATGGGGATGATAACATCCACCTTGTAGGATTGTTAAAGGATCAGAAATAATACCTGAAAGCATACGACATGGACACAGCTGGAACTGTGTGTGCCTCCAAATATGCTGGAGTCCTCCTGACCCCCGGCACCTCGGAATGGGACCTTATTTGGGAACAGGGTTGTTCCGGATCTAACTAGTTAAGATGAGGACATACTGGAATAGGGTGGGCCCCTAATGCAATATGAGCGGTGTCCTTATAAAAAGGGACAAGTACAAACATGGGGAGGATACCCTGTGGACATGGAGAGATCGGGGTTTGGCCGCCCCACACTGGGGAGCTCCAGGAATTCCCAGCAAACCACCAGCACGGGGGAGAGAGGCCTGGACCAGACTCTGCCCCACCACCAACCCAGCAGACACCAGATCATGGACTTCTAGCCTCTGGGACCGGGACACATCTCTTTTGTTTGTGCCACCCAGTCCATGGTGGTTTGTTACCGCAGCAGAGAAAACCAGTGCACCAGCCCGCGGGAGCCCATCATCATCCTCGGGAATCACCCGGGCTCCTCCTTCCTCCAGCCACTTCTGGCGGCTCCCTCCCCTGTACCCAGCAGCAACCAGAGCCACCATTTCCAGGGATGCCCGAAGGGACACGCGGTGGGGCCGAATGGCGAGTGCCAAGACCAGAGAAGTGATTCTCCCTCCGTGTCTAACGGTCTCTGCCACTCACAGCTCAGCTTGGGCGGTGTCTGCCCAGCCCCTCCGTCCTCTCGGGTCTGGCGCTCATCTCCGGCTCCTTCGCTGATGGCAGCTTCCCTTCGTGCCCGGCTGTGCCGGGGGTCTTAGGGAAGACTGCTTCTCTGAGTCCCAGCAAGGCTTTTGGATCCGTCAAATAAGGACACCGGGTTTGGCGGGGGGATCACAGAGAATTGTCATGACAACTCCCTGCACTTGGACAGTGCTCCCCTAAAGTGCTTTCTTAGCAATGGGTGCTTGGAAAAGCCACACAGGGTGGGGAGGTGCCTGGAGCAAATGGCTCATGGGATGTGGGAAGGGGGTTGGCAAGCAGCGGATAACTTCCAGGAGTGGTGAGCAGGGGGCGAGGTGCTGGCGCTCTGATTTCTTTAACATTCTGTGAGGAAAGCAGGAACGGAGTCTCCTGGGTGTCTGCTGGTTGTAGAGCACAGAGTCTATTTTTATTTATTTATTTATTTAAAAAGATTTTTCATTTATTATTTCTGAGAGAGGTTAAGGGAGAGAGGCAGAGAGGGAGAGAGACATCAATGTATGGCTGCCTTTCACCTGCCTCCAGCCATGGGCCTGGCTGGAGACTTGGCTTGCAACCTGGTTATGTGCCCTGGCTGGGGATTGAACCTGCGACCTTTGGGTTCACAGGCTGGTGCCTTATCCATTGTGTCACCAGCCAGCAGCCAGGGCCTCAGAGTCTATTTTTCTTTTCTCCTTTCCCCCTTCCTTCCTTGCTCCCTGTCTCCTGTGCATTGCTTTCCGCTCCTCCTTACCTGGGTGTTTCTGGGGCCAGCCTCTGTTGTACCCCAGAGTTCTCCCATTAATCTGGTCTGGTTCCGGGCAGTGGGGTGGCAGGAGGGGAGGAAAAATGGTCTGATGTGCTAAAATGCACCTTAAGAGCAAACCCATCCACATTACTGAAGGTATCAGCTGGGTCCTGCCTACAGTTATGTCAAACAAAGTGTGCCGCAAAATGCCAACTCTCCCTTTGTGCTGTGACACCGCGAGCTGCCAAAAGATATTAAAAAGCTTGCATGAACTAGGTGATGGCAGCTGTAACTATCTAAGTTATTGCCTGGCAGCTGCCACGCTGCCTCGCTGCTGCCGGCAGTCTTTATGGTCGCTTCTCCATTTGTTTGTCCTTCCTCCAGCAGCCAGGGCCCCGCGCCCGCGGTGGGTGCGTCCCCACCGCCCCAGCCCCCTCGCGGGGACAGGGCAGGCGGCTCGAAGCTAGAGGCTGCACAGAGCCGCCCTTGTGCCATTCCTGGGAGAAGTTCTGTCTCTCCTGGCCCGGCCCCAAGCCTGGTTTTGCATCAGTCAGCCCGACTCCAAGGAACCCTGGCCGAGTGGCCGGCCCAGAGGTGGGCACTCACACCCAGGCGTGCGCACCAAATGCAGCTTTTTGTGTTTGTGTGCGTGGATTTTTTTTCCTCTTTTTTCTGTTGGCTCCGAGTGAGCTAGAACAATATCGCCAGCTCCAAGCCCTGCCAGTCCTACATCTGCTCCCTAAAACCTCCAGCAAATAAGAATACGGTGGGGTTGTTTAACCAACACTTACAATATACACACTTTGCAGCTTCTCTCCCCCTGGGCGGCCCAGGCTCAGAGATCGGATGCTGGTGGCAAAGGGTTGAGAGATAAGGGGCTAATGATCCCTGTGGGCACCTGTCTCCAAAGCCTCCTTCTCTGGCATGTTGATCTGTGGCATAAAATACATTTCATTGTCATGGGCTTCGGGGAAGGTGTCTGTACCAAGCTGGTTTTTTGTATTCTTCTGCTGAGTTTGGTCTTTTCAGCTGTCTGTTAAATAATTCATACAGCTCATGAAAGTAATATTTCTGGGATGTAGGGGTTCCATTTTTCCAATTCCCTTTCATTCTATCCTTTTTTTTTTTTTTTTGAAGTGGTTGTGGGGAGAACTTGGCAGGCGTGGCCTGAGTGGTATAATAAAACCTTCTGTCTTTCCCTCTCACCTCTCCAGCTCCGTCTGAGTGGGTGGGTCGGTGTGGGGGGTTGGTGCACTTCCGTAGGCCAAGTCAAGGTCAAGGCTGAGGACTGAGGTTGGCTTTCTTCTCCGAGGGCAGCCATCGAGGAGAACCAAAGGCGTGGACCTTTTCCATTGCTTTTAGAGTCATTTTTCTGCTGGAAGAACCTTTCTTTTCCATCATCTCCCAAATGCTTGTCCACTGCCTACCATGGGGCTTTGCTCCTGGTAGAGCCGGGTAGAGTCCAGCAAAATGGGTTGAACAGAGGCCATTTGGGAGGAAGGCAGGACTCAGCATTTTTCAACTCTCTTATGGTCAAGTCAGTCACATAACAGGATCGGCCACGCAGATTATCTTCACCTTTCAGGCTGGTGTTCAGCTCTGTCACTGCAGAAGCAAAGCTTTGCATTAGCCGTGCAGAGCGTCAGCGCTGGCCCCACCCCCTGGACGGCACTGTGGTGGTCTTTCATCTGCAGCTCTCAGCTGCACCCGGAGTCCGTGTCTGTGTGTTTGCCTGGGTGGTCAGCACCAAACATGATGTTGTGAACAGAGCAGGTGTTCTCCAAGTGTTGGTTGAATGAACATGTGAGAGATACTTTCTGTAAGCAAAACAGATTTTTTTTTTTTTTTGTATTATACACTGTACAACCTTCCTGAAAGTCTAAGGGGGAGGGAGGGTTCTTGGAGAGCTCCGATCCTGCTGGAACCCCCTCTTACCCTGGGTCTCTGAAGCCCCTGAGGGGTTCTTGGTGGCCCTGTGCCCAGGTGCTGTGGCTGCGGGAGGCTCTTCTCTTGAATGTGGACCCATAAGCCTTGAGCTCTGGGGGAGGGTGGGCGCCACTCCCTGAGTGTGTGACCTGGGGCAAGCATTCCGGATCCTTATGGGCGCCACTCCAGTCTGTAGACAAGGAGAGTGAGGGGAAAGCTGACATTTACTGCCACTGGGCAGGTATCCTCCCTCCGTCCCCACAGCAATTCCAAGAGCTGCCTTGTGACATCAGCCCACGTTGAAGACCCGGCCAGTGAAGCAAAGTGCCGTGCCGTGACCTGCTCAGCATCGCACGCTTAGTGGTGCTGGTGCGGGGTTTAAACCCAGCAGGCGACTTCCGAGCCTGCGCACTAAGTCGCATGCTCTACCTCGGGGATCACCCATACACCACCTGGGGGCTACGTAACGGATCCAGATCCCGCATTGGCAGGACTGAGATTTGAACTGGGTTCCAGCTGCATCTCAAACCTTCCCGCTGTGTTACACAGCCCTGGAGGCGTCTGCCCCAGCAGCAGCAGCAGGGGTCAGAAGGGAGCAGGGGGATGATGACAAGCGAGCTCTCCCAGGGACAGAGGCAGTGTTCGCGCTCTGTGGGGTGGGCACAGGGAAAGAGCGGAGGCGTGTGTGCGGCAAGTCACAGCAGCCCTGGGACTTGGGTGCGGTCATCACTCTCATTATATAGGTGAGGAAACCAAGGCACAGAGAGGCTAAGAAACGGGCCCCTTGCCACACAGCTCCTAAGTGGTAAAGCCAGGATTTGAACTCGGGTGATCGGTCTCCCACCCCCATCCTTCTACCTTCCATAGAGATTGGGATACTATTTGATAACTGACCTGGTGGAGGACTTTGGAGGTACAATGAAGAAGACAGAGGGACAGTACTGCGTCTCTCCTGACTGGCTGAGAACTTGAGAGAAGAGATTTTATAATGTGCACGTCCCGTGGGTCTGGGAGCTGGTGGCATCCTGCTGCCTTGGGCAGTTGTCTCCTGGCCCAGTGCTTCAGATGGGTCTGTACTGATGACAGCGGAGCCCTGAGCACGGGGGTCCCCCTCTTGCTTACTCACACGTGGTGGGCTCTGGGGGAATGGGAGCTGGCATCACTGCCCCTGTCCTTGCAAGGCGCCAATCTCCGCAGGGGGCTTCCCCAAGGTTCAGAGCAGAAGCTGGGCCTTGGAATTCATCCAGCTCTGCCCAGGCGAGCTGGATGGGCAAGCCAGTATTCTCCCTGTGTCTGTGGGCCCTTGTCTGGGCCGTGTGGGCAGTGCTGGTGCCCCTTGCAGGTTGGGGGAGGATGGAATGAAAGACACGCTTAGAGCTGTGCTTCCCACGTGGTGCCCACCATTTGTTCCTCTTCCCACCACGGTGGCATGTGGGTTTCTCAGGCCCCTGCACAGCTGGCCTCCTCATCACTCGTGCCCAGGGGCTCGCCTGGGACCGAGCATACAGAGTGGGGCTCCCTCGGCCTCCTCCCTGGCCAGGTGAGCCTCTGAGTGCTCAGCGGCTGACGGTGAAAGTGCCGAGGGCAGAGACTTGGCCAGCCTCGGCCCTTCCGTCCCTCCTCCGCCCTTCCGTTCTGCTTCTGGTCCTTGCTTAGTTTTCTCTGGTGTCAGAAGGCATCACTGTCTCTCTGCCCCGTCTCCTGAGATGGTACATGTCTTCAGACAAAATGAAAGGAGAGGATCTGAGGGGGAAGAGCTTGCATCCTTCCCCCAAACCCCCTTCCTACTAAACCACTGTTACTGGAAGGCCGTTTCGCAAGGCCCCAGGAGTCCAATGCGGACAGCCTCAGCCCACAGAGCTTTCCCTGGGGCGGGGGGCCGTCAGACAAGTAGGAAGAGGGTCGGGGGTGAGGCCAACATAACAGCATGTCCCAGGCAGAGCTCTGCTGATGGGCCGTGCCTGTAGCAGGCTCGTCAGAGGGGTCGGTCGCATCCAGTACGCCAGACTGACCCGTGTTTGAGGGACTCTTAGAGCGTGTCCTCGCTTGGTATTAATAAGGACATTGAGAAGTTTAGTAAAACCCATGGATTTAAGGTCTCCATTTTTATTGCAGTTGTCTGGCTGCTGGTTAGCTGCAGGTGGATAATTGCTTTGCAGACTGCCCACGGTCAGCTTCCAGCCTCAGGCCGATGTATTCCCACCATTTCAGTGCTCTCCCGCCTTTCCAGGGACCCTGCTCCGCACATCGCCTTTATCCCATTCCGCCAACGTTATCCATAATGAGCCTACTGTGTGCCAGGCATTGTGCGAGGCCTGGGAACTGAAAGCTGAATCAGACACAAGTGACTCAAGTCTGATTCCATCCAAAGAACTTACCGTCTGTTCCTGAAAAGCTGAGCCTACGATGATTTTTGTAAATCTGATATCAAATGTATGACAAGTATTTACTTTTTAAAGGAAACCTCTTGATTTTAGT
Source organism: Noctilio leporinus (assembly GCA_004026585.1). Lineage (NCBI taxonomy): Eukaryota > Metazoa > Chordata > Mammalia > Chiroptera > Noctilionidae > Noctilio > Noctilio leporinus. The sequence goes on from PVIW01000059.1 coordinate 163,724, forward strand.
GTTTCTGTAAGTTGGGTATCTTTCTTGTGGGGCATCCCTGACCTCCTCCTAGCTGGAACTAAAAGGAAAGAAGAAAAAGGAAGGTAATGACAGCCTTCTAGGACTCACTGTCTTCTGATGCTCTAACCCAGTATTCTAGGCTTTCGGGTTATCTGCTGCTTTGCACGCTCTGTTGTAGATTCCCTCCCCCAGTGCAGAGAACTGGCTGTGTAACATGTCCATAAAATTGGATGGGACTTCTTAATTTCAGGCCAAATTGCCCCCTAAAAGCATTTGTCCTTGTGGGCCCCGGCTCAGGCCATGTCCTTCCGCTCGGAGCTCATGTGCAGAATTTCAACCCTGCCGCCACTTTTGGCTCCTGGCGTCCCCTTCCCTCCAAGAGTGTGTGTGGTGCTGACAGATCGCCCCTTCCCATGCCCAGAAACCCCACTAAAGGAGCAAGGACAGATGCAGCCGTCATTGCCCTTGGTGGGGGAGTTCCACCGAACAGAAGGGCACGGGGACTGGGACGTGGCACGGGAAGCCTATTGTCCCAGCCGCGGCAGCCCTGGCCATGCCAGTGCCTGTTCTCCTGGGCGGCCACCACCGTGTGAGGCATGTGGGGCGAGGGCACAGGGTGGGCGCGTGGCTCTGGAGGCCGCCCCTGCCAACCATAGCCGTGGAGGGAGCAGGAAGGGGCTGTGCACGCGTATTCGTCAGCAATGCCTCATCCATTGTGAGTAGCCAAGGAGCGACTTTGGGCTGCTCTTGGGAATGAAAGCTCGAGGCCGTCGGTGAGATGAGCGGTGGACCAAGATCAAGAGCCTCTTTTAAGAGTGGCTCCATTTGAGGGGGTGATTTGGATCTTGGCCGTGCCCTTGTCACCCACACATTGTCTCCCCTGCTGGAATCCTTTGCTAGTCCTGGGATAGGGGGCATTCTTACCACATAGTTCGAGCAGAGAAAGGGGGAGCAGGTCACCCTGGGAGCACCTCATGGTCATCTGGGAGGTGCCCATCTTCAGCCGAGAGCTTGTAAAATGGTAACAGTCTGGGGCAGGGGACAGGCGATAGAACCGGACAAAAGAAGAGACCCAAACAAAGAATGTTCATTTCAGCCTCTCTTTCTTCCTTCAGAGGGGGACGAACTACATGATGGTTGTGAACTAGGGTGAGTGCGAAGGGGACCGGAACTGGAACATTCTCTGCTGTTTTTTTCCCCCTTTTTACATGTTGGGGTGTGTGGGGGAATAGCGGGCGGCGAGAAACTTGTTGAAGAGAGCTGTGCAAACAATGGCTGGTGACTGCCAAGGCTGGCAGTCAGTGGTTCTTAATGTTTGAATGGAAGTGGCTGGAGCTGGCTTTCCCCCCCCCTTCACAGTCCTTGTTGCCAAGAAAACAAGGAGTAGCTGTTTTAAGCATTTACAAATGTTAATGTACCAACAGCTGGTCTCAGTCCAACCGAGCTATTGTAGGGGTATTAAAAAGACAGGCCAGAGTTGGAGATGTTCTGCCAACCTCCCTTGCAGAGTTGGGGAACATTTTCCTTGGAAAAAAAAGGGTCTTATATTCCTGCAGAGATCGACAGGACGGTTCTCCCGTGGAGTCAGTGCCTTGCTTGGCAGAGGAGGCCGCGTGAGCTGGTGAGCCAAATGCTCCCGCGACAGGGAAGCATGGAGTTGGGGGGCTTACGGCACATTTATCAGCGCGGCCATGCCACCTCCCTGCCCGCAGCATGGTGTGCGCACCCGCATGGGGACACGGCCGTCCCGTGTGGCCGGGTCTGTGCGCCCCCGATTGCTGGCCTTGGGTGGGCTGGTGGCTGCGGCTAGACTGGTGTCCCCCTCCTGCACTGCGCCTCAGCTCTTTCCTGTCGACCCATCACTTTTTTCCTTTCCTCTTTGCTCAGGCCAAGAAGAGGAAAGAGAAAATCTCATGCAAACCTTGCCCTCTCTCCCCTCTTCCCTCATCCTCTCTGTGCCTTGATGGCGCGGGGAGAAACCTGAGGACCGGTCATCCCACTGTTTCCTTCTGCCCTTCATCTCAGTCCCCAGCCTGGGGTTTTGTTCATCTCAGGAAATTGTAATACACAGAGCATGCTTCTTCGCTAAATGTAATTACCCACGGCCCTGTGTTTATGGAAGAGGCATGGTGGAAAGTAATAGAAAATGATTATTTTTCATTCTGAAGGCCTTCTTTATCAGTGGTGCGGGAGGGACGTCAGCTGCCTTCTCTGAATGGCAATGCAGTGTTTTGCTTTCCCCAGCAAGATAAACGATCTTATTTGTTGATGTTTGGTGCTTGAGATGACATTTATGTGAAATAAAAGGGACCAAATTAATAATAAAAAAAATGATTAGCCAGACACAAATGAAAAATGTACATCTCTCCCCCACCCCAGTTAAGTTGTTTGTATTTACATGCTATTCACAAATAATGGCAACATGCCCGATAGTAGGATGGCGAGCATTTTTTTTTTCCTTTTACAATCATATGGCTTGGTTCCGTTTTCCAGATCTTGTCTGAGAGCTGCTGTTTGAAATAAAAATGTTTGCATCCATTTCCTCATTAATCCTTCCGTTGTAACACAACCTGCTACAGAGAAATGGCAAAACAGATGCAACAATGAAAATTCAAAGGGATGGACACTTATCTTGGGCTATAAAAGCTGCTAACCATGTAGGAACTAGAGAGGCTTTTGGACAGAAAATATGGCAAATGATAGAAACAATCATCGGACTAAGAGTTTGCTATTTGGAAAACTCTGGCGGGACATTTCTCTGCCTGTTAACGGCTGGAGGCTCGCTCCCGAGTTTAGGGCACACCAGAGAGCCTGTCTGCTTTGCCTCCAGGCCTGTCTTCAATATTTGGTGCATCTACCCATCTGGATTCTCACTGGGCTGGAATTTTCTCGACACAAACAAGCACTTTGCAAAGAATCTATGGGCCTCGTGGATTGAGGGTTCGGTGTTTTGCTCGGAAATATGGCTTCTTATCCTCTGGGAATCACAGGTTCAGAGCAAAGGTGCACTGATTGTGATCTTTATTTTTGCAACCAAATACAGTCTATGCCAGGGAGGCGAAGGGTTTGTAGCGTCTGTAGAGGTGAAAGAGCATGATTCCATGTTGTTCAAACAACTTGGTAAAAAGGAAGACTCAAATGGACCTTTTTGGGGACATATGATAGGAAGCCATCTATCTTTTTTTTTTTTTTTTTTTCCCTTATAACTGTCTGATGCTAATCTCACGCCTATACTCCTGGACTCACTGGGATTTGGGGTCATAAATAGGTTCAGATTTTTTGTGTGTGTTTATTGAGCATCATCTATTTGTAGTTTTTTGTTTTTTTTTTTTTTTTAAAGATTTTATTTCATTATTTTTAGAAAGAGGGGAAGGGAGAGAGGCAGAGAGGGAGAGAGACGTCAATGTATGGTTGCGTTTCACCTGCCTACAGCCATAGACCTGACTGGAAACCTGGTTTGCAACCTTGTTATGTGCCCTGGCTGGGGAATCGAACCTGCGACCTTTGGGTTCGCAGGCCGGCACTTAATCCACTGTGCTACCAGCCAGGGCCTATTTGTAGTTTGAGAATAAGGAAGAGCAACAGAGAAAGGCAGAAACATGGCCCTTGCCCTTGCACAGAATCTACTTCTTGGCAGACAATGGATTGATCTGATTAAATACACTTGAAGACAGACTGTCAAGCAGCGTCATCCACACGAGGGTTGATGGGTGGGATGGGAACATGGCGTGGGGCAGGAGGTTGGTTGTGGGAGGGTCCATGTGTATAGTGGCTGATACTGCTGGGGGACAGACCAGCCTTACCCTCATAAGTGAACCAACAGGCAGAGGAGATGGGAGCTCCTCCATGGGGAATGTCTGTCCCCATGTGTCAGACCTCCAGCGAGCAAGGGAAGAATTTTTTTGGCTGGGATGGAGGTGCATTTCAGACCTGTCTAGCAGGCCTAGCAGGGGAAGACTAACGATGAAGGCCCTGCAACTGAATCAGGTCTTGGCTCTGCCAACTGCTGGCCTCACATTCTTGGCCTTAACCTTTTAGTGCCTCAGTTCTCAGGTCTGTGAGACAGGTAGATTTCATAGTGCTGCTGTCTAGCAACGTGAGCATTAAATGATAGAATATATACATACAGTGCCTAGTACCAAATACATGCCAAGGATAATGTAAACAAAGAATTAGTCTTATTTATATGTTTGCTTTATTTTTTCCTTCTACTCCTGTCTAATATACAGGGCTGTGTGTGTTAACTGTTCTACTTAGTATCACCAATTGACAAGAAAGATTCTTGTCTTTTCACTATAAAGTAGACCCGCTCCAAATTCTGCAGCTAAAAGCAGGAAACCGGGCTAAATAACCTCTCCTAGTTACCTGTAGGAATTTGACTCTAGAACCACGTGAACTCTGCTGCAAAAGTGTGGCTGCAGGGAAGCATGCCTTTTGGTGAGTGGGTGGCCAGGCAGAGGTTAATTGGCACAACCCCCAATGCAGAAATAGTCCTGCCTGTGCTGTCGTTGGGATTCTGGTTCTGTTGAACCCTTGTGTTTAGATTTGTAAGCACTTGCCTCAGGTGAGCTGCTTGTGGTGCTGCTGAAACCCCCCAGGGTTTCAGCCAGCTAGGCAGGCGGCTCCTCACACACTCAAGTACCGAGGGGGCGGGTCCCGGAAGCCAACCTCAAGTCGTGCAGGCTGGTGAACAGTGGCAGCCGGAGGACCAAGCCGGCGTAGCGCAAGCAGAGATGGATCCGAAGCACAGATGGATTGGAGGACGGAAGGATGTTTCAGGGCTTGTCCAGCTAAATCTTAGCTCAAAGGGAAAGGACCTGACGGATGTCCTTGTCTGTCACTAACTTGGACGTGAATGTGGGCTGGTTCCGCCTGAACGATAGGCTCCCACATGTTGGCAGGCATTAACTAACCAGCTCCTCAAGGGCAAAGGTGGTGTCTCCTTCCTCTTTGTGTTTGTCTCAGTGCCCCTTGCAGCCCGTGGCCCGGAGAGTGTCTTGCTGTCTGTTGTCAGGTGACTGACTATTGCACACCTGACTCTGAGTAGTGTGCAAGGGAGACCTGCTTCCACAGGCTGATGTTATCTTGCCAAGTTTGGCTGTGATACCACAACCAGAAAGGAGATTCATAAACACTGATGTGTTTTGATTTCTTTGGTCCAGTAATGGTTTCTAGAGCAAGTTTCTGCGTCTCCAGGGTGGATGTCAGGGTACGAAAGGACTGGCTGCATCTTTCTTTTCCTTTCCGGGAAGGGAAAGATACGTGAAATTCAATGACATCTGCTGAAATTCAAACATATTTTTATTTATTCATGGCCATGATCAGGGCAGAACCTCTAATTTCAACCAATAATTAGACTTGACAATAGATGTGGAAATAAAACATTTTTGCTGAATTCACTTGTCATTCCTCCCTGCTGTAGCTGGTGTAACCCAGATGTCAGCTGTCCCCTTATTTTTCCCTTTGAGCTCTCCCTCCCTCGATCCACTCATAGTAATGCATTAGTGAGCGTGTGGCATTTACTGAGGGTTTCACGGGGGAGAAGGAGAGAGGGCCAACATTGCGTACTTCACAGTCACTTAAATAGCTCCTGAGGTCCAAGAACAGTTTTCTGAAGGCATTTTTATTGCCTTTTCACCAAGAAACCCCTTTTCTTTTTTCTTCTTCCTCTTGCATAGCCAGAGCAGTCAGTTTCAAACTTGCCCCTCTACCTCCTGACCTCAAATTCCTCCCTTGCTATTGTGCAGTATTTGATTTCCTTCTCAACTTAATGTCATCCTACCTGCTGCCTTTCACAGCTGGTTTAAAGGCCTCACCAGCCTCTGCAACTTGACCAGCCCTCCTCCTGGACGGTCTTGGATAATGGCCATTTTCTGCACTGATCACTAAAAGTGTTTGTTTATGCCTTTTGGTCCTTGGAATGAAGGTGAGGATTTTGGAGATGGTCCTATCTGGAGAAAGTCCTCGCAGGCCTTTCCCTGAGTTTTCAGGGGACTGATGGGGCCTGAAGGGAGAGGAGTGGGGAGTGAAAGGGAGATGAAGAAGGACAGACAAGGAGAGCAGAGGAGGCGCTTAGGAAGTTTGTTTGTGCAGGAGGGGAGACAGATGGGGCGAGCAGAGGAGGCAAGAGAAGTTGGTGTAATAAAAGAAGATACCAGTGTGTGATCAAAAGCTGAAGGGAAGGAAGAAGTAGAGAGGGAGAGGTTGCGGTCTAGGAGAGGACTCCGGCATATTCACGGACAGATGTCCCTAAGAAGGGGGGAGGGCACAGGGTCTAGAGTGAAGAGGAATTAGAAGACAGCTATAAAGGAGGAGGGCGGGGTGCTGGGCTGCGGGCAGGTTCAGGCTGAGGCCGGGTAGATGGTGACCTCACGGTGGGCTGGCTGTATGCAGCCTGCTGACCTTTCCAGGTAGAGGCTCTGCTGTGAGTGGTGGTTGGCATGTGCCATGTGCCGTCCTGGGGCCTGTGTGCGCACCCGGTCTGCAACAAGCTCCCTTTGGACAGCCCCTCCTCGGTGGGTGCCGATCCAGCTCCCGCTGGCGCTCATGGCTAATGCTTTCGGAAGTTTGCAAGCCAGCCGCTGAAGCACCGGTAGCCTGGAATCAGCTATGGCAGGAGAGTGTGTGCACTCCAGAAATCAGCAATGGCCTTTTCTTCCGCTGGAAAGCTGGTGGGTAAACATTCAGCAGCACATGGTCGCTTTAAGCTCTTGTGCTCCACCACGCTCCCTGCCGTGCGTGGCTTGCTTTTGTCAGCCCCTCTGTGCATTGCCCTCCACCTCCTTTAGTGCAGAGAGAGGCTGCGCTCTGTGGGACCTCAGCTTCCTCCTCTGTCCCTGGAGCCTGCAGCCTGGGAGGCCAGGTACCAATGGGGCAGGTGCAGATGGGGTACGGTTTCTGAGAGGTGGGTGCACAGGGGTATTCATGGTACTCTCCTTCCCGCAAGAGACGCTCCTCTGTGGAGATGCTTCGGCAAGCCTGGCGAACTTGGGCTTTAAATATTTATTCCTGCGCCTCCATGCTGGTGGAAGAGGGATTTCCCTGTCCTTCCCAGCTCCATAAAAGCAGTCACAGAAGTAAGCAGCACAGCTGCCCCTCTTGCTGAGGATGAGGGCGCTGGTGCTGTGGCGGCTTGCAGCTAACTCACCAGCAGAGAGGCTGGCGAGGCCTCCGGGAATGGCCTTCTCCTTCCCAGTTCTCGAGCAGAGCAGCTGTGCCTGTCTCCCCGTCCCCTCCCCCGCCACAGCTCTCCCAGCTGCTCCTCCCTGGCTGCCATAGGCCAAGAGCAGATGTTGGGGAATCTGGAACCCAGGGCCCGAAGCCATGTGTCTGTAGCCTGGGGGAGGGACGACGAATGCGGAGAGCCCAGCTTTGCCGCCCGAAGGCCTGGGGTCGGACTTGGGCTCTGACAGCTAACTTCCCGGTCACCTTGGTGAAGCTGTTCAGCCGTTCAGCCTCAGAGTTCTCAGTGAAGGCTTTGCTGTGATCATGTTTGTGAAGAGGCTGGCACATAGTAGGATCTCGAAAAGTGCCGACGGAAGCGACAGTGTGGAGCTGAGGAAGATTCGTGATGGATTCATACTCCCTTCCTGTAGGAAACCTTCCTGCTGTGGGTACGCAGCACCGACACTTCCGATGCTGCACCGTGTCTCCAAGGTCTCGTCGAATGCTGACACTCAGTGTGATGATGGCACATCTTAGGGTGCAAGAAACTGGTCAGGAAACGAGGTGGCGAGGAAGAGTCCACACCAAGGGTGTGCTGTGAATGTTTAACCACCAGCTTTCAGCGGTGGGTGGGGTGGGATGGGGGAATGGGGGGCAGAATCCCGGCTTGTGGCCCTTGCTGATTTCTGAGTGCACACCCCAAGCTACTAATGCTTTCTCAGCGGGCCTGCAAACTCCCTAAAGCTTTAGCAGTCGGCACCAGCAGGAGCTGGACCCAGAGGACCACTGAAAAGACGCCTTGCTTGACCGAAGGGGAGCCAGGTCTGCAGATAGGTACGTGGTAAATAAATAAGGACAACAGCAACAAGTAGCAACGCATTTAAGAGGACAGTTGGCGCCTTTGAACAACACGGGTTTGGACTGCGCAGGTCCACTTGTATGTGGATGGTTTTTTAATTGACAATTTAAAAAAACCTGCAGATGGACCACATAGCCTAAAGTAGATATAGATACTATAGCTCTGGCTGGTGTGACTTAATTGGTTGAAGCATCAGTCCATAGACCAGAGGGCCGCGGGTTTGATTCCTGGTCAGGACACATACCCAGGTGGTAGGTTTGATCCTTTGTTGGGGCACATATGAAAAGGCAACCAACTGATGCTTCTCTTTTACCTCTTTCTCTCCTTCTCTCCCTCCCTCTCTTGCTTCCATTCTCTCTGAAAGCAATGGAAAAACTGCCCTCGGGTGAGGGTTAAAAAAAAGATGCATTAATGTACAGTATTAATGAATACAGTACAGTACTATAAATGTATTTTCTCTTTTTTATTATTTTCTTTTTTTTTTAAATTTTATTGTTGCTGTATTACATCCATCCCCTTTTGCTCTCCTCTGTCCCCCTCTTTTTTATTCTTTTCTGTAGCTTGTATTATACGTTGTAAGAATATAGTATATAATATATATCACATACAAAATGCTAATCAGCTGTTACTGTTATTGGTAAGGCTTCTGGTGAATAGTAGGCTCTTGTAGTTAAATTTTGGGGGTGTTGAAAATTACACATGGATTTTTGACTGCACAGGGGGTTGGCACCCTTAACCCAAACATTGTTCAAGGATCAACTGTCGTTACAAAGCTGCAGAAGGCCATGCAAAGAAACCATTTACTCCTGAGATGGGCCATAAAGGGATGGCTCAGAGCTGAGTCAGGGCTGGCATTTCAGGTGAGAAGGACTTTGGTGGAAGGAAGGTGGACCGTTCAGAGCAGGCCAGTGACCCTGGGAAAGGCTCAGAGAAGGGATGTGGGAGGTCAGGCCCAGGGGGCCGATGGGAATAGCACAGAGGAAGAGTGTATGGTGAATTGGTGGCTAAGATCTTTGACTCTGCAGTCTGAAAAAGGCAATTTTGAGTCTTGGTTCCACCATTAGCCTAGGAGGTGTTATGACCTTATTCCATGAAATGGAGATGCCCTCTCCCTTTCAGCGATGCTGGGAGGATTGAATGCACTAAAGGGGTAAAATGCCAGCACAGTGTGTGGCGTTAGTGAGGGCTCAGGGAATGGTGGCCACTGTTATTGCTGTTGGCCGTGTCTCCTTTTTTATACTCCAGGGGTTCTTGAGAACATAATGTTGTTCTCCATGCTCAGCAGAGGGTGTGGAGTGTTCTGGGTGTCCCTGCCGAGTACTCTGATTAGTAGTACGCCTCTGGACCAAGCACACATCCCATACGTGTTTATTGGGCACCTGGGCCTGGCACCCTGCTGGTCTCTGGGAAGCAAGAGGAAGAGGGCATAGACCTGCCCTCAGGTCTCCGCTCATGGTGGGGGTGGGGCGCTCAGGAGTCAGTATTCATGTGCCATGATGGAGAATGAAAGCAAATCAGTGTGAAATCTGTCGCCATCTTTCGGGAAAAGGGTGCTAAAAGTGTCCAGCACCTCAGATAAGTTGTTGGTTCTATGACATGGTTGAGAGTGGCACGGCAGGCAGCCCCCCCACCCCCCAATCCATCTCTGTGGATTATTCTACTGTGTGTGAGGTTGGGCAGCCCGTCACTCAGATGATCCTCCTCTGACATCAGTTAGCATTTTGCAGAAGGCTTACGCCTACCCAGTCTTCTCTCTCCTGCTTTTCTCATTTTTGTCCTGTTCCCCGTCTTTCATTTCACCAAAACTTTTTCCCCCCTCAAACCTTCAAAGGGCTCCTCCACTCACTCCCCAGTGGTTCTAGGGTTAAAGAAATTGCTCATTCCCAATTACATTAATTTATTTTGCACTGCTCTTGAGTTCGTAGAGCTGAGTATTGGTCCCAGCTTACTAGAATTCCACTGAGAAGGATGGTCTGTCAGCATGGAGGGAACCCCTGGGGGAGGCGGGGAGCTGAGGCCTGAGGATGCCGAGGCTAGCTCAGGAGTCAGGGACACACGAGCACACACACACACACACACACTAAGTTAGGGCAAGCCAGAATCCAGGAATACCAGCAGGTGATCTGAAATCCCGTAGGTGAAGGCAGAGAGGGAGCGAAGAAGCAGGAAGGCATTTAAGGGTAACTGCTAATGGGTTGAGAGGAGCAGAGAGGCAAGGCCAGAGGAAGGCGAGGACTCGCTGTGGAACACATGCTACAGGGAGACTCTTGTCCTAACAGAGTGTCCCTTACTGGAGTGGATCTGCTCAGGGACACAGGCAGACAGGGACAGGGGCAGAGCCACAGAGAGGGGAAGTACGGGTGGAACACAGTAGCAGAAATTGATGGAGATGCTGAGGAACTTCCATCAGCCTTTTAACTTTCATATCTGACTCGCATTTCTTGGTGGGTGACTGAAAAAAAATTTTTTTTTTTGTCACGACCCACCATGCTTTAAACAGAAATGGGGCACCCTCTGTCTCCTGTGGGCCATGCACTTTGACCTCTGTTTTTATTCGTGGGAATGATTGCTTTTGCCAATCAACGTGCCTCTCAGAGGCGTGTTTGTAACATTAGACTCAGATGATTTCTTTACGTATGTATACCTGCATATACTGTGTTTGTTTTTCTGTAATTTATTTGGTATTTAGACTTCCAAATGTGTGCAGTTGTTCATGTTTTCTTCTTTTCTTGGCAATTCAGAACCAAGTTACAGTCCATTTCTGAAAGTGTACCTCTTCGGGAACCATTTCATTTACAATTCCCCTTGGCTTCATTTTGTGTTCTTCCCTTATATTTTCCTTCCCCTAATTTCCTCACTTCTTTTACTTTTAATATTTCATTTATTTATTTTTAGGGGAGGAATGGAGGGAGAAAGAGTGGGGGGGGAAACATTGATCAGCTGCCTACTGTGTGCCTGTACCAGGGACCGCATGTGCCCTGACTTGGGAATCAAGCTGGCAGCCTTTCACTTTGCGGGATGATGCCCAGCCATCTGAGCCACTCCAGTCAGGGCTTTCCTTATTTTTCGTAGTCCCTCGGTGTCTATAATCCACCTCAGTTCTTTTAAAAATCAGATTTACAGTTAAGAACGATTCCTAATACACCCTGCCTCTACATTGAATAAACGTGTATTGAGAGTTCACAGGATGGTTTGTGCATCCGTCCTTAGAATCTCAACACACTCTACTGGGCCATGCGAAGGCTTATATATTAAAGAAAAGACAAGGATGTGCCCTCAAGGAGATACTAATCTGAAGTCATCGATAAAACATATAGATTCAAGCTAACTGAACTGTTTAGCTACAAAATTACGGAAGTATTACGAATGGAAAGGTTTCATTGGTCCTTGTTCATTTGCAAAATATTGCTGAGTTCCTAACATGCACGAGACAGTGGGTACTCCCTGTTATGAAGCCGGTGGTTCACATCCACTTAGACAGGAGGGCGTGGGCCGGGCAGGCTCGCAGGAGGGGCAACTGAGACTGTCCGTGCAGGACAGGAATACAGATCTTGGCATCTTCCTGGAAGAAGTGAGCCTCAGTCACAGTGCTTGCAGGGAGTCCAGCATTGTCTTATTTCAGTTAAGGAGGGGAACGTTCCCATCGAAGGCTGCTTCAGCCCGCAGGCATCTCGCCTTTGGTGAGCAGTACGGCTTCCCCAAGTTGCTCTGGTAGCCTTCCCCGGTCTCTATCCCCTCTTTTCAAATGATGTCCAGACTTGGTGCCACACAGCGTGTGGCCCCGGGGTGCAGGAGGCAGCCACCCCTCACCTACGCACCACCCTAGAAGCCCACGGAGTGGCAGTCAGATGCCCATCGCTTCAGGGTGTGGAGCCAGGACGGGCCAAGATGGCAGATGGCTCGGGGTGGCGTGCTGCTTCCTGGCCCGTCTACCTTCAGTGCTGGTGCCATTTGAAGCTGCTGGTTACTGTTTTTAGCTCCGTTGTCCACGGGGCTTGAGGAGAGCTCTTTGGTCGTCACTCAGGAATGCAGGGTAATTTTAGCAGAGAGATTCTGCTTCAGGCCTGTGCGTTGCGTTCTTGCAGTTACAGGCATGGAGAGGAGGGCTGGGCGCTGAGGACCAGCTGATTCCACCAAGAAATGCTTAGGAAAAAAGGGGTGGGGGCAGGGATATAGCACCTGGACATTCGAGTCCCATAGGTTTTTGTTTGTTTGTTTGTTTGTTTGTTTAAATCTTATCTTCTCGTTCCTCTTCAGAAGCTGGTGCCCAGGTGACATGGAGGCGGAGTCCAGGGAAGGTCGGGTGGGTGAGAGAGAAACTGTCTTGAGGTTGGAAAACTCCGGGAGAGGCACCCCTGAGCCCCGGGAGCCACAGTTCTGGGGCATGACCGTAAGGAAACAGGAGATGTCGAAGGGAAAACTCATGGAAACCTTTCTCTTCAGTGTGAAATCAATTTGTAGTTATTTTATTTTTTTGATTAAGTCACAAAAAGGAAAGGATGTATAGATGTTTGCCCACCCATTTATAATTCATGCGATAGTGACGTACACTTTTTAGTGTGGAAGATTCATGAATCAGCTAGCCTAAGCCATTCCCTTACGCTCTTCCCTGCCTGACTTTCTCTCCCTCTGGCTTTTCCCCGGGGAGCCCTGGGGAGGAGGCTGAGAGAGGAAGAGGGTACTTGCCCCTCTGGCTGTCTCCCTGAGGGGTGCCGTGGGCTGTCTGTGGCTGTGACTCCTTTTTCTCTTCTAACCACCTTCCTGTATCCCTGCCGGCCCCTCTGTTACCGGCCCTGGGTAGTACACCTTGTGACCGCTCTGTAGCATGCCTGCACTTTTGAAATAGTTCCTGTATCGTTCTAACTTGAGTGTGCCATCCGTTTCTTGCTCACAGCTGGATCCTGCGCAACTCCCCTGTTTTCCTCCTTTTTTAAAGCATATTTTATCAATATGCTGTTACGGGTGTCCCCATTTCTTTTCCCTTTGCTCCCCTTTGCCCAGTACCTCCCTTCCCTCCAGCAGTCCCTCCCACCTTAGTTCGTGTCCATGGGTCATGGGTGTAAGTTCTTTGGTTTCTCCATTTCATATACTATTCTTATATCCCCCTATCTATTATGTACCTACCAATTATGCTTCCTAGTCCCTGCACCATTTCCCCATTTCTCCCCTTTTCCCCTCCCAGCTGAAAACCCTTGAGATAGTCCCCATACCGATGATTCTGTTCCTTTTTTGTTGTTGTTTGCTTAGTTTGTTTTTGTTTTTATTTTTTTAAGGTCCTGTTGTGGATAGTTGTGAGCTTGTGACATTGTAATGTTCATAGTTTGATCCTCTTTTTCTTTCTTTTTTTAAAAATTAATTTATTTTTAGAGGGGAAGGGGGAAGGGAGAAAGAGAGGGAGAGAAACATCTATGTGTGGTTGCCTCTTGTGTGCCCTGAACAAGGGACCTTTTCTTTTTTTTTCTTTTCTTTTTTTAAATTTTATTGTTGTTGTATTACATCCATCCCCTTTTTGTTCCCCTCTGTCCCCCTCCCCACCCATTCAGGGGACCTTTTCTTAAACAGGCCCCTTTAACGTGTCATATAATAATGGCTTGGTGATGTGGAACTCCCCATCTCTTAAAACTGTTTTCTGCTAGCTCGTTCTTGCTCAGGTGCCTTTTCATTTCTTATATTTTCTTAATACATGTGAACTAGTTGCTTCTACCAAGTGACTCAATCAGGGCGGAGATGCTAGTTTATTTTAAAAGGTGTGTAAACACTGATCTGGGAACAAAGGGGCTGTGGTGCCATCCAGCCACACACTATCACACGGAATTACTTAAGCTGGTGATGCCCGATGGAGGGGCAGCCTTGCTGGGCCTCTCCAGAGAAAGCTAGGTTGGAAGAGAGAGATCCCTCTGCTCCCTCCTGACCTGACCTGACCTCTCTTATTTTGCATTCCCTCAAAGCAGAGCTAGAGACGGGGATTTGGGTGTCTATGGCTTGCAGAGGGAGAGCCCTCAGGAGAGGGAAATGAGGAAAGTGGGTGGCACTGAGAAGGATGTGGCCCCCCGCTCGATATGGCCTCAGCCTGGTCCACAGAGAGCTCGGGGTGTCAGCTGCACCCCAGAGGAGGTCCACACTGAGGTGAAGGGGCTGCCTCTGTGCCCCTTGTTGTCAGTTACTGTCTGCGGGCTGACTTTGAGGGGAGGGATGTCACCTGGGGGGAGGTGGCTGCTGTCCTGCTGAAGGGGGGCAGCTGTGAGCTGATGCTCATAGCAGTTGGGGGAGGGGACACCCACCTAGTAAAGGACATCAAGGTGGGGCTCCCCTAGTGTGGACACCCTCCTCTGTCTTGTTTGGTGAGTACTTAACTATCATTGCACTCTTTGCTAGTCAACGCACACTTTTATACCCGCCTTTCCTGCCTAGACCCCTCCCTTCCTCCCTTTCTTTCATAAGTGTTTAGTGAGACCCCACTACGTCAGGACCAATGGGACATTCAAGAGAAATAGAAGACACAGACTCCCTCTTGGAGGCTCTTACTGTCCCATGTCATTGGGATGAAGTGACTGCCACAGTGGGCAGTGTGTGAGGCAACATTTGATTGAATATTAACGTGTGTGTCTGAGATAAACATGCCTTAAGAGTTTAGAGAAAGCCATTGGTGAGAACTGGGATCATCAAAGAGGATTGGAAGGTGAGACCACAATGTCCAAGGCCACTGGTGTTCTGACTGGTGCCAAAAATGGCACCCGGAGTCTCCCCCCGCCTGCCCCTGCCCCACCATTCCCATCCTAGGCTGTCCTTTCTCCAGAGATAAAGGCGGAAAACAAATGCTGTGTTCAGTTCACATCTCTCCTTAATTCAGTTCCTTTTAGGCCACACAAAGTTTCTGTGTCAACAAAAGCCTCTGCAGGGGCGGCTCGGCAGATTCCCTCTTGTTCTGCCCGAAACAATGCGGTTGGGACAGATTGTGGCAGAGAGAGGTGGGGGCCGCGGCCGCGCTGCCTGAAAGGGACAAACGCTGCCTTTCAAGTCCGAGGTCGTAATCCAATCCTTCTCTCAGTTCCATTTGTGGGATGAGACCAGGTGGGAAGACGAGGGGGAGGAGACTGGTAGTTGGACCTATTCAGGGTGTGTGGCAAAGGGTTCTTTCTTCACCTGGGAAATAAATGTGCACTTTTGATGCTACGCACGTTTATCTCTGCCCATCGCTCCCTGCCAGGCCACTCGCTTGGGCGCTGGACCTCAGGCCGGGTGGAGAAGAGTTGGGACACGGACGAAACCCTCTGTAAAGGCCGCAAGACTTTTCTGCCAGTTCTCTGTCTCAACTCCGCTGAGCCTGTAGTTAGCACCTCCAAGTCACAAAATGTCGGACTGGAGCCGCTGTCATTGGAGCGGAGGGAAATTGGCACTTGGTTCTTGTCCGTGGCAGTGATCCTGAAAGGTTTCCTGTTTAATGTTTTATTTGCATTAAAACAAATAACGAAGCCAGCATCTGTGAGCGGGAGAGGACTGAGCGTGAGCGCACTGGTTCTGTGCGTGGGTTGCGGGGGGTGGGCTGGGGTGCCGTTCACACCACACCAAGATGGGCTCCTCAGTCGCAGCCATTTTCAACAGGATTCTTGTGTTGGCTTGGCAAACTCGGGGATTGGAAAAACGCAAGATTTTCCTGCCAGTTTCCATTAATTTCAGCGGTAGCAGCAGCAATCTGGTCTCTCGGATAAACGTTGGACAGTCGAGGCTCTCTCTGCCCATCTTTCTTCTTCCTTCAGAACACGTGGCCAGACCGAGTGATGGGCAAATGAGCTGGAAGCCTACCATAAGAGGGAGGACGGGGACCCTCTGGCGGGGGGAGGGTTGGGAAGGATGTGGCAGAAAGGGACGGCATGCGGTCGTGGGGGGAGTACCTCCTCTGACCCAGACATGGGTTGTGCCAAGGGTCACTCCTCACCTGCTGGGGCTGGAGAACATCCAAGGGGCCTGACGCTGACATGCGAGTCCAGAGGAGAGCCCCTGAGGTGTCGGGGGTCGCAGCACACTGCCTGGAAAACAAGAGCTGCCGGGTTACGAAAGATGACACAGGCAGAGGGGCTGGTGACCGGGGGAATTTCCACTGGGTCCACGGCTGGCTCGTGTGGTCCACTGGAATTTTTTAGGAGGCCCGTAAGCAGACTGGAGACACCCCGCTTGGGTTGGACCGTCAAAGCTGCCGTTTGATGATGACAGTGGACAATGGGCTGTTTGCTCAGTTGTCTTTTCTTTTTCCTCTTCTTTTCTTGGATTTGATTATCTGGAAAGAAACTTGATAGAACTGGGGGAATCAACAATGAGCGTGTGATTAAGAGAGGGAGCTCCTAAGTGAGTCACCAGCCTTCCCCAGCATCCACTTGAGCTGCCCCCAGCTCCTGAGGTCAGAGGGAAGGTGGGTGGTGGCCCCCAGAAAGAACTGCTCGCAGTTACGTGTAAAGAGCCCCTTGTCACCCCAGTGTGGAAGACACCGTCGGATTAGATTAGATCACTTCCCTGAATTAGCTGGTTAATCTCAGCTTTTCTGCATGGACTGCAAGTGCCCAGGTGTCCAAGGGGTTAGTTAAAAGTGGAGAGCCATCAGCAGTGACACTCCCTCCCTCCATCCCCCCAAATATCTCACAGCCCCTCACCAAGCACGAAGTCCTTCTGCAGGCGATGGCTTAGTGGGAATGACAGGCAGCCTTGCTCATTGATCCTCGCTGCAGTGCCTCCCCCAGGCTGAGTGCCGGACAACGGACAACGCTGTCACGTTTCGTCTTCTGTCACTCCTGAGAAAGTGTGATGACTTTCATTCTACAAATGAAAGAACAGACTTGAAGGCCTTAGCTTGCCCAGAGTCACATAGAGCTGGGGCTCTAACCTAGGTTGGCTCATCTGCCAGGCCTGGTTGCGAATACCCCAGATGGTGAGGGGGTGCTGGCCCCAAGCCTCCTGGGCTCACAGGGTGAGAGGAGTGGTGGTCCCAGCCTTTGAGGTCCTGTCTACAGGGCTGTTGGCTTAGAGGTGAGCTCAGCTTTCCAAGTGTCATATCAGGGCTTAAAGCTGAAGATGGCACCCGAGTTCCTCACCCTGAATGACTAAGAGCTTCTGGGAGTTTCCAAGATATAGATATTATGTGTGTGTGTGTGTGTGTGTGTGTGTGTGAGAAAGAGAGAGGGGGGAAAGAGAGAGGGAGAGGGAAGGAGGGAGGGACAGGGAGAGGTTTTTGCTCATTTTCCCTGCATAGCTGTGAAGGTGAGGATGTAAAGAAGGGAAAGAAAGGAACTGAGACTGAGCATAAACCAGTCATAACCATCACCTGGAATTTGGAGACCTCAGAAAGCTTGCCTGTTGCCCAGAGCTTTGACGTGCATCAAGCATGGGAACAGACCATGGAAATTTTTTTTTTTTTTCCTGAGACCCTGAAGATGCTTAATAAATACCCTTTGATCAATCGACCGTTACTTAAGATCAGGGCAAACATGTCGTTCACTTACACATCACCCCTTTTAAACCTACTTTTGTTTTAGTGTTTCACAGGATTCTCTGTGGACATTCTTTTTTTTCTGAGTAGGAGCCTCCCCCAACAGTGCTGTCATCCACAGACCTCTTCCCCCACTCCTCTCATTGACCTGCTGTTTAACCCAGGCCCGTTTTTATGGAGAGCATTTTTAAGGCCATATTTCAGAGGGCCCAGAGTGGTGGCGAAGGGAAGTCAAATGAGGGGCCTGGCCGAAGTGAAGGCTCACCTGAGGGAGGGCTGTGGTGGGAAGGTGTTCTGAGTTGCTGCAAGTCCCTGAGAGGATGACAGCCCTTGCCTTTTTTTTTCCCCCCCAAAGTATGGTTGCCTTTCACCTGCCTCTGCTACAGACCTGGCTTGCAACCTGGTTATGTGCCCTGGCTGGGAATCGAACCAGCGACCTTTGGGTTTACAGGCTGGTGCCTTATCCACTGCGCCACCACCCAGGGCAAGCGCTTGTCTTTCATGGTACAGTGGGCCACCGGGCTTTTGCTGAAAGTTTTAGAGAGAACATCAGAGGTGCTGCTGTCTTGGTGGAGGGGGTTGTTGTGGCTTGAAGCAGGATGGAAGACCCTGGGGTTCTCAGTGCTCTCTGACCTTGGCCAAGGTCATCCTTGAGCCAAGAGGAGGGATGAAGTTGGCTTATGCCCTGATGGGAAACCTGGGCATCCCAGCTGGTAGAGCTTGGCCCCACGGGACTGACAACACAGCAAATCTTCAAGGGGACGTTAATCAATGACTGAAGTTGATGGCACCAGTAGGAAGTGCAGAGGGCTCTCAGACTGAGGTCAAAGAGTTCTTGGGGGAGCTGGGACTTTAAAAATGGGTGTGTTTCTACATCTCTATTGGAAGAGTTGGCAGAGCTGTGCAGGGGCAGTGATTTGGAGAGGCCAAAGACTGGGTCAGATGAAAGGGCCCCTCAGTGTCTGTTTGGCTGTTGGCTACTGTACCAATAGGCACTGGCGAGTGGGGCAGGCATCTTCAAGGCATAGCACTGGGCTCAGAGAGTTGCTTACTTGGCTGATTGGCACAGTCTATCATATTGGTCTCCTTACATGTTTTGTGGGTGTTTGTAATTTTTGTTGCTCAATCCCAATGTTCCCCTGAGTTTTCATAGCAGGTACAGGATGGCTGCTACCCCTGAAGTCTGGAGAGGCAGGAAAATGGGTCTGGGCTGCACCCCATGATTTTGTTTGCATTATTGGTTCCTGCTGAGACTAGTTAAGTCCCCTTTGTTTGTGCCTGGCAGGCCACAATCAGGCATTCCTGCCCACCAGGGGAGTCCTCATTAAGTTCCCTCTGCAGAAACTAATTCTCTTCTAAGCCATCCATCCTTAGGTCTGCAGAGCAAATGGCAGATGGGGTGGGAAGAGAAGGGGAGAGAGAAGGTTCACAATTAATGGTGAGAAAGATGGAAAGGATGGAGGGAGAAGATACCTTTGCACCATTTCTGTGAGGAGGACACTGGGTATGATAAGGCCTCACTTGAGGAAGAAGAGCAATAAGGTGAAGCTCCGGGGCCCTTTATGTCACATGTTTCCTCTGCCCCAGATGCCGCCTGTCCTCTCCGCAGTGGGGTCTCAACATCCTAATACAGTTCCTGTTTGGGGGAAATTCCCACGTCGGGTAGAGGTTCTTGCTTTTCCCTTCAGAAGCTGAAGTGAGGGTGGCGTACCCTGTCCTGCTTCCTTGTATCTGGGCACAGGCAGGTGACCTGGTTTTGGCAACTGGATGCATCATCTACCTTGTAGGGAAGCACTGAGGGTCCATCCAGGGCAACGCATGTCGAGGGACAGGAGTGGTACCTGGGGCCACAGACCAGACTGTGCCTGGGTGGGCTGCCCTTGTCTCCTTGGTCTTCTTGTTCTGCCTCTTGGCTGCTTCTCTTGTGTTTTCATCACCCCTCTGAGCTCTCAGCTGGCTTTCCATTAAATCTCTTTTCTATTGAGGTTGGAACTGCTTTCTTTTGTTGGCAACTGAAGATCCTGATTGAGAAGCACACCCACGGAACCCACAGGGATCCTTGTACCTTTTCTTAAATTCAGACTCTTGGTACGTGTTGCTCTTTGAGTTGGATTTATAAATCTTGTCTGCCTGTTATATAAGCTCCTTTAGAGAAGTGATCATGTTAACATTTTCTTCCCCAAGAGTAGCTGTATCATTTTGTTTTCTCTGGAAATATTTATTGAATAATGAACGAATGAATAACCATGTGGCTGAGAATGTGTGTTAGCTATCTGTAAGAGGCACAATGACTACACCAGAACTTAACAACCTGAAATAGCAACAGATATTTATATCTCACACAATTTCTTAGAGTGAGGAATTTGGAGTGGCCTACCTGGGTGGTTCTCTCTTATGGTTTCAGTTAAAATGTTGTCTGGGGCAACAGTTTTCTAAATACTGGACTGGATCTGGAGACTCAAGCTCATGTGGCTAGCTGTTAGCAGGAACCCTCCGTTTCTATCCATGTGGGCCTGTTCTGTGGGTAACTTGAGTATCCTTACAATATGGTGGCTGACTTCCTCCAAAGCAAATGAACTAAGACAGGAAAAGAGAAATCGCAATGTCTTTTCATGGTCTCACATCAGAAGTCATGTGCCTTCATTTATGCAATTTCCTATTGGTTGCACAGGTGAGATCTAGTCATTGTGGGAAGGGACTATTCAAGGGTATGACCACCGGGAGGTGAGAATGTTTAATGCCACCTAGGGGTCTGTCTCCTGCCACAAAGCACACAGAAGCACACAGGAGTGGATTTTCAGGGTCTGGGCCCATTTCAGTCAGATACTTTAGAGGTCACAGGGGAAACTAAAAGTTGACCAAGTTGGCTCTGAAGATTAAAGCCAGGGGTCGTCCCTGATCATTGGTTGCTCTTGCCCAGGAGCCTTTGCTTTCAGTTTCCAAATTGGTGAGTGAGGCTGACCTAATGACTCCCTTGACATCCTTGGTGTGATCTTAAGATGCCTGGAATTTGGGTGGGGGTTGTGCTGGGCAGAGTTAGGAGGCTTCAGGTAGAAGACCTACCCAAGGCCTCTCCTTGCAGCAAACCCTCCTCATTGTTTACCCCTCTGATGATTGCACCAAGTTCTCTTTTTTTCCGCTAAGAAGGTGGAGTAGGCTGAATGTCCCTCCCAAAGTTCATGTCTCCCTGGAACCTCAGAATGTGACCTTATTTGAAAATAGGGTCTTTGCAAAAATAATTAAAGTAAGAACTGAGATGAGAACACTTTGTTGTGTCCTTATAAGAGACAGAAAAGGACATGGAGAAGGAGGTGCTGTGATAATGGAGAGCTACACCTCCATTTAGGGACGAGCCCAGAGATGCTGAGGATTGAGGGCTAGGTGAGAGGCATGGGGCATTTCCCCCGTAGGTTGTCCAAGACGGAACGATCCTGCCAACACCCTGCTTTTGGACATTTGGCCTCCTCCACTTCGAGAGCATCAATTTTTGTTGTTTTGAGCCACCCTTGTGAACGAATATAGAAAGAGAGAGAAAATATACCCTTTAAAAGACCTTCTAAAGGGGTTCATGGTTCACATGGGTACCTGGAAGCAGAAGGGGTTAGGCAGGTGCTCTGAGGGGCTGAGGGGTCTTTCTGCCTCACCTGGAAAACTGCAATGAAGCTCATTTCCCCCTGGCAGTAGGAGCAGACCTTCAGCTGCTAAAGTGGGGCTCTGCCTGGTGGAGTCCTGGGGTTGTTGATACTTTGATGGGGTTGGGGGCAGAGGGCAAGGCTGGAGGCACCCACAGTGGCTTTCTCCAGCTGAAAAGGTAGAGTGACAAAACAGGACCTTTTGCATCCAATGGCCCATTCATTGACTTAACAATTCATTTATTGATTAATTCATCAATTTAATTGTTAATTCAAGGCCGACCGTGAGCAAAGTTGTGCTGTTGTTTCTGGCCTTTTCTATAGAGTTTATTCCTACGCTCCACCGAGGAACCAAAATTCTTTTCCTAAAGCTGAAGCCCTTCCAGTGAGGTGGAGGGAAGCTACCGTCCTAATTCACACCCACTTAATCGTACCTCTAGGGACTTACGGATTTCTCCTTAATGGGATATTCGAATTTTGAAAGTGAAATCCAGGAAACTCAGTAATGCCTCTCCCATGCTGGCCAGTCCCCTGTGTTGTAATCAAGGTAAGGTTTCCTTTCTCCTACAGCTCATCCCAGAGCAGTGGTTCTACTGAATTTCTGGGTGACAAGCTAAGGGAGTGGGCATCTCTGTGTAGTGGGGTTGGATAGTGCTGGGGTTGGCAGCAGGAGAAGTCAAGGGGACCCTCTCCGGCCCTGGGCAGCCTCATTCCCGGTCCCTCTGGAGAAGATTGGGGTCAGGGTGAGGGTAGCTCACTTAGCCCAGGGCTTCCTACTTGGGGTGAAGTTGACCTCGAGAAGAGCAGTAGCATCCCCATCCCTTCCTCTGGGGCTCTTTCATGCCCGTCTCCACAGTTTGAAAATGGAATCCCTGGGACCCTCCCCATTCCTGTTATTATAATAAACTCCAGGATTGTAGCCATGAAGCCTGGGGCTTCAGGAATGCAGCCTGCAATTACCTCGCTTCTAAATGCTCGTGGTAATGGATGAGGAGCCCTGGTGCACCAGACCAGTTAAATTGCCATGCGACTGGGTCGCAATTTAACTCAGCAGACAACATGCTCAAACTTGGCAAGTGGGGAGAATGCGAACTACTTGGGAATTGCTAACTCTCCGAACAACCTGGAGACTGCCCAGGAAGCCCCTGGAAGGGAGACGTTCTGTCAGTGAAGTCTGGGACCACCAGCTGGTTATCCGTCACCTCCTCCCTTGACTGCCCCGCTGGCCCCACCTCACCGGATCCGAACCTGGAGCTGTAGGGACCTCCGGGTGATCGGGTTACCTGCAGTGCCCCCAGCACACACTGAGGGATGCCGGGACAGGGAGGCTGGAACCAAACTGTGCTGAGGCTCTGTCCTCCAGCAGCTCACCTCCCTCTGGCAGGGGCGGACCAGCGCCCCGCCTGCTATACAAACTGAGGCTCTGAGGCTTAGTGGACACGGAGTCATCTTGTGTGCGGAATGCGGAGACAGTTGTCCGAGGGAAAGTAGCCTCTGCACTGGGAGTTGAAGAGTAGGCAGGATTGGGGCAGCTTGGAGGGAATATTTAGGGAGTGACCAGTGTGGCCTGACCACTAGCAGCAGGTACAAGGGGAGGGAGAAGAAGAGAGGTGGCTGTTTCCAGCCAGGTGGGGATGGGCCGTGAGGCCAGTGTCACACTGCCTTTTCCAGAGGGGACCATGTTTGTGCAGGCCTCACGGTAATAATTCGGTCAGCACTCCCAGCCAGAGTTGTGCCTCAGCTGGGCCTGAAGAGAGGCTAGCCAACCCATGGTTGTCCGGCCTGTAGGCCGAGGGGCCAGTCAGCTCAGCGCTCACCCAGTAGTGCTGCAAACTGGGGGGCTGGGGGGAGGTCGAGGTGCTTCCGAACTCCCCGGCACTGTTCCCCCACCCCCCTCCCACCATGTCCTTGAAGAGGTACTCTAGTCTGCGCACGCTCATTTCCACCCCACTCCCCGTCAGTAGCCCCTGTGCTGAACGGGTCAGCTCCAGCTCCAGAGAACTTGACCTTGGGGTGCAGACCCAGCGGCAGGGAGGTTTACAGGCGGGCTGCAGCTGGCCCCGTGCACGTCTGGGCACAGCGCGCCCTGGGGCCTGTTCTGTCTGCCAGAACAGATACATGATGTGGCACTTCCCGCAGCCCTGGATGGGCTGCTGTGCCTGCCCCCGGGGGCCACAGGACATTTGCCCACCTCCCTTCCACCGTCTCTTCCTTCTGCCACTGTCTTCCCTTCATTCACGAGGCCTGCTGCTTCCAGAGCGCCTTATACGTTTGCTATGACTCTCTATTTCCAGATTAGCCACCATGCACACAAAATGGAGCGTCCCTGATCTGAGGAGCAAAAACAGTGATTACTAGATTGGTTCTCTCCCGCAGAATGTGGAGGAACAAACAATGCCGCACAATTTTAGTTTGTATAGCATCTTTCAAACCACGCAATGCCCCGGGCACAGCGCGGAGTTGCTGTAAATAATACAGTTGCTGAGATAAACATTCTAAACATCTTTGCATCGAGCTTCATTTTGTCCTGCTGTACTGGGCCAGGGAAACTGGAAGGAAGAGGTGGGTGGCCTGCAGCCCCCAGGCCCTGCGGGGAGACCACCAGCAGCAGGGCTGAGGGGCATCAGTGGGAGGGAGGTGGGCACTGCGGTCAGGAACTGGGCACAAAGCAGGAGAGGGTGGTGGAGCTCTGGATAGAGGCAGGAGTCTGAACACAGTAGGTCTGCTTGGCAGGGGACAGAAGAGGCTGTTCCCTTTATGGAAGTCTTGAGGACACCCTACAACAAACACGGGGTGCCCTGGTCCTGTTGGTTTTACTAGCATAATCAGAATGTTGATCTTTCTACGAGGGGGTGGTTACAGGTCATTCGATTTTCCTCTGGACCTGATGGCCTCCCTGTCAGTGATTCTGTGGCCCCTTCAAATGCCCCTGGTGTGAAACCATCAGGGGTTCTGCCCCTTACCCTCTCCCCCTTGCCTGCAGCTAGAGACCCCCAGCTTCCATTGAAGTACCTGCTCCCCCCACCCCCCGGGCTGGCTCTGGAGAAGAGGAAGGTGAGCAGGCAGAATTAGACCTAAACTGAATAACCAGTCTGCTTCTGAATCTCCCTGTGTGGCCTTGGGCAAAGGACAACCTCCCTGACTCTCCATCTTGTCAACCTGAAATAGGCATCCAGATACCTGGTTGCAGGATTGAGGTGAGGAGTAACTGAAATTATAATATGTGCAAGGCACCTACCATATTGTCTGGCACGTAGTAAGTACATATTAAATGTACTATTATTTTAGTTCTTGGCGATGGTGATTTCACCCTCTGAGAGAACGCACACTTGGCTCAATGTGTGTGGGGGGAGCAGGTGGGGACAGAGGGAGGCTGCAGGGGTGCAGGGAGAGGCGGCCAGACACCCTGCCCTCTGGACCTGCCCTGGGCACCCTGCTGGGGCTGCCTCTGGGGTGGGCGCCTGGAACTCGCTCTCATTTCCAAGTTGCTGGAGTTTTGTTCACCAGCTCCTCCCATTTTGGGTGAGGTCGCCATATGGAGAGCAGGGAACAGTGTTAGAAAAGCTTTCACACATAGATAGTGCCACGCTTTCTCTGCTAAATGAGGACTCTCTTCCCCGGTGCAGATTTCACACGCCGATCTCCAGGGTGTTGAGTTCCCTCCTCAACAGGGGTGGGGTTGTTGAGGCTCTTGCAGCCATTGTCCCTGGCCAGCAGGGTCCTGTTCCGACCCCAGGAGAAATCCCATCTTCTTTTTCCTCCCTGGGGGTGCGGCTTGTCCAGCCCTCTCAGGGGAACCAACTTTGCTTCCAAGACCAGCAGAGTTCGTCCCGGGGTCTCCCGGGACCCCCTCTGGATGCTGCTCGCGTTCCCGTCTGGAAGGGAGCAGGGCTGTTTGAATTGAGCCCAAGCCCCCCGTCCCCAACTCATAGCATATTCTCTAGAACTTTCTCTCCCAGCCAAGACATCTGCCACTGAGCGACTCCCTCCCCTTCCACCCCTCCTTCTCCGGGCCTGCTGCTCCAGCCAGCCTGTTTCAGTTGTTGAGAATAAAGCTCCTCATGTGTCCCCCGGAGGCTGCCATGCGCTGTCCTTTGCCTCTAAGGGGGCACCTGCCCTTCCTGCAGGTGCTCCCGAGGGCTCTCCCCCAGCCAGCTGGACAGCTCTCCTCCCCAGGTGTCCCGTGGTCTAGCTTTGGCCGCCCAGGTGGGGCTGCAGTTATTGTGGGTCAGTGGGCCGCTTGTTTGATTGATTTCAACTCCTTTTACAGTGATAGGAGTGGTAGTAGTTGTCAGCCACGCAGTAATGACCGACTGAGTGCTGGGTCTTCTGTGTCATTGCCTCCTTTCCTACTTACAACAGCCGGGAAGGACCCCGTGTGATATCCTGACTCTTAAGAGGGGCAGCCCGAGACCCAGAGAGATAAGTGAGACTGCTGCAAAGTCTCACAGCTCGTTCGTGACAGAGCAGATGTTCAGACCCAGATCTGCTGACTTTGAATCTTGTATAATTTCCATCATCCTCCCCGCCCCACAGCCTTGTCTTAGTGCGAACACCCTTCAAAGGTGCATTTTGCGAGGCTGGTTGGCTGCCTGGACCAGTGTCCTGGGTTAGGATGGAGACATGAGATGCAGCCTGTCAGTGCCTGGGACTTGGGTGGAACTCTACCCCCGACACCACACGGTCACTCTGCTCCGGCCCCCTGTAGGGTCTGAGCTGTCTCAGCCCATCCTTGAAGGCAGGAGTTGTGCCTTTCCCTGGGTGACTCCCTCCTCTCATCCCTCGGCCTGCCCCTCAGAAACTCAGGTCCTAGAGGCCGCAGCATGGGATCTGAAGGCTCATAGCTGTCAGCTCATAGCTCAGAGTCGGCCACCAGCCTGACAAGGAGAGTGGGTACCCAGGAGGAGGGCCAGCATCTGGATGAGGACTGCGGATGAGGGGCGTCCCACGGCTTACTGCTGTAGACTTGACTTAAAAACCGCAGTATCTCACTGACCTCCCTTGAGGTAGCTAAATAAGCTGGAGGAAGGACATCCTTTCTCCAGCAGACCTCCGTGGGACCCAAATGAAAGCCCACATAGAGGCCTCGTGCCTTTCTTATTTCACAGTTGAGGTGGGAGAGTGTGGGGGGGGGGCGCAGGGGGCTGGGGTGGGGGGAGGCAGAGGGGAAGAGGGGCCCCGGCTCGGTGAATAGCGAACTCAAGGGCTCTCCTGTGCAACGAGATTAGCGCGATGTGAGTGTTTCCATGCCAAGGTGCTAACGCAATAATACACGCGAATTTGCCAACTTTTCAAATGGAATGTATTTGATTATTTGCTTTTAATTAGTGTGAGTTTTGGAGTATGTACAGGATTGTCAGGGATCCATGCAGAGCCCCTGCAGCCGAGGAAGCCCCCTCAGTCAGGACTGTCCGGATTGTTCTGTTTTAGCTGTGGAGAATGAGATTTAACAGCTCTGTTAACTGTTTTAGCCCATTTCCATTGTGCCTCTGTTTCAACCTTTTGGCAAGACCAACTGAAGTGAGAAAATAAACCTCTTATCTGATCCGAATGCTGAGAGCTGCTCCCAAGAAGAATTTTCCAGCCCAACTTTGGCTTTCCTCGAACATCTCTGTTTTGTTTGGTTTTGCCTTCTCTTTTTCTTTCTAGAGTTGGCTGTGAAGCTGACTTTTTTACTCCTTTCCCAGTAAGTGCATGTTAGGAAAGAGCCGTGTACATGATTAAACACATGGGCAGTGACAGGCAGAGAAGACGAAATTTGTTTATGTAACTTAGAAGCATTTTGACAGCTCCTTCTGTGAGCTGAGGAGCTGAGCACAGCCTGGGTTTGGCTTGGTATCCACACAGTGGGCTATGTTTAGCTGAGTACGGGCCACGCCGGGGGACAGCGAGGCCCAGGGGAGGCTGGCCTCACCAGACCACTGTGGGATGAGGTTAGATCCCTGTGCTCCCATCTGTGCCTCGGGGACAGTGTTAGCCCGGCTGGTGTACCAGCTACTGTCCCTTCCTCTCTCTCTCAATCCTCACCTGAGGACATGCTTTTTCATTTTAGAGAGAGGAGAAAGGAGGGAGGGGGCGGGGAGAGAGAGAGAGAGAATTTATTGATCACCTCTCACATGCTCCTTGCCTGAGGACTGAACCTGCAACCCAGGTACATGCCCTGACCGGGAATTGAACCTGTGACCTTTCAACTTATGGGATGACCCTCCAAACCAACGGAGCCACACCAGCCAGGACCACATCCTTCGTTTTGTTATTTTACCCAGAATTCCCTTCCTTCCCATGGGAGTTTTGCGGGCAATGGTCATGGTCATTTACAAAAACAAAATAGTCTTTCTTTAGCCCCAAACTTCAAGAAGCAGAATTAGGTGGAAAAAGTGTAGCTGATTCATCTCCTCTCTCTCCTTTCCACCTTTTCCTGTTTGCTAACGGAGTTGGGGGTTTGGGGGGAGGAATGTGTTGTGAGGCTTTTTTTCCAGCCGGTGGCCTTCTTCCGTGCCTTCAGGCCTGTCACTCAACTTGCCTCTGCCCCGCAACGCAGGACGGACGGCAGCCTATGCTGGCAGGCTTGCTCCCTTGCTGTCCCAGCAACTTGCCAGGGCCCCGGAGGAGGTGCCACGTAGCAAGACCCCTCACGCACATTCTGCAGACGGCCGCTCGCTTATCCATTACCTACACAATTTCTCAGTTACATAAAAAAAAGAAAAACCTTCCCCCCTCCCTGAACAATAGAGAGGAACAAATGGTTGACAAATAACAACAGCAGCAGCTCTCCAACAAAAGCACGCAATTATTACAATTATACTATCCTTGATTAGGCTGCCATGCATTGCATTTCAATGTAATTGATGTTGTAGGTTGACACATCGGACACCAAATATTCTCGCCTGTCCCTTCTCTCTTTTGTTTCAGAAGCTGATTTGCATTTTCTATGCTTTTAGTAATGAAGACTTAGCACTTTTCCTCCATTAGAAAAAAAAAGAGAGCTACAATAATCTGCAACTCGGCACTTGTTTAAGGATTCTGACCCTCGCAAATACCACTTTGCTTCACACATTAGCTGCTTACAAAGAAGGAAGCTAATGTATCATCTAATTGGGCAAACCACTGCATCTGATTTCTCTCAATCAGACTATTAGCTTCGTAATTACCCATCTGCCTCGTGTGGAAAAACGGCAAGGCGCGCACCCAGCTAATAACGTTCTCAAGAGCTCTCCACAATGAGAGGAGGCGACGTGGAGGGAGATGGTCCCTAACCATTTCAGCGCCAAGGTGGTCACACAATGCGGTGGGGCTTTGCCAGCCTTCCCCCGCCTGAGTGTGTTTCATTCTCTGTCTTTAATTAGTTGGAGGTTTGGGGGTCTGTTCAGGACGGCTGGCCCGGCTGCTGTGGTGGCAGCGGGGGGGACAGGCGGAGGACGGTGACCATGGGAAGGTGAGGAGGAGGCTTCCTATGGCCTCTGCAGGAGATGCTTGGGTTGGTGGAGGAATGTCAACCTGGCTTGGCAGGTGTCCTTGAAAGGGGATAAAGATTCCCCCAAGGTGGGAGCAGAGTGTATCGCTCATCTTTGTGTTCCCTTTCTTCTTCTGGGGTTGGGATCCCCTTTTTCCTTCCTGGTGAGGAGGTGCCCTTGTGGCCCCATTTGCGCCCCTGCCTGCGTTGACCCGGGGCCCTAGAGCTTGCAGCCTGTGTGTGCGCTCTGAGTAGCGCAGTGACCTCTCTACCTTCTATCTCGTGATAGAAGTCTCTATCACGACTTCTGGCTTATGTTCATCCAGTATCATGTTCTCAAGGCTCTTTTGTTCAGTGCCGGGCTTGCTGGTGGTCTGAAGGTTGCGTGACCTTGGGCCTGCCGCAGGATGCCTCCTTCCCTCCTCCTCTGTCACCTGGGAGAGGAGGCTGGCCAGCTCACGTCCTCAGGGACAGGGTGGTTGGCATGTGGTTTGTTTGGGAAGGCAGGTGGGGCTGAGTCTGGTGCCAACTGGAGTGAGCTGTTGGCTCCCATAACCCCCTCAACTAGAGTAGCTCAGTTGTTTTTTCTGTACCCTTCTACGTCAATTTCATTTGAACAAAAGATTCCAGCTAAAAATTTTGAGACCAACTGGACACACATGGCTAATAATGTCTAATGACTTAATGTCTATCTCAAGTCAATAAACTGGGCCTGTACAATACCAGGATTCACCATCTAACAGTTGGTTAATTTAGCCCATGGCTGCTGCTATTTAAATAGGAGGTTAGCATAGCAAAATGGAATCTTTTAAGGCTAACACGGTGATGAATTTTACTATTGTGTATTTGTTTTTGTAGCCAAACTTTAATAGGATTTTAAAGACTCACTGATAGCTAATACTAAAATATTAAGTTGAGAACAGAAATTTACGTATTTACTCTATACCCCAGAAGAACATTAAAAAAATTCCTATTATGTGTGTATTATGGTAAGAGGCCTTATAGATAATACGTATATGGGGCATAGTCCCTGCTTAATGGGACTTGGAGTGGTAAATGAAAGGTAAGTTTATCTCTTATGCAAGGGAGAGACTAAGTCTCAGGATGCATCTTGGTCTGGCTAATAACCCCAGGAGCTGGCCGGGGGTGGGGTGGGGGGCATTCCATGTTAGAGGCATCACACATGCTTTCCCAAGTCCACCTCAGACCAATCACTTCTATTCCAGAGTGCCCAGGCTTCCAGCGGCCAGCTCTTGCTAACTTCACAATATGCCGCTGAAACAGTGTGATTGAGCTGTGGTGGCTTTCCTAGTCTGTAAGTAGGGGAACCAGGGACCCCGACAACTGCAGGTGTCTCCTAGGGTTTCGGAATTTTGTGGAAGATGCTGCTGTTGGATCATACAGAGTCTTATTTATCATGATCTTTTCAAAATTCCTTCTAGGTTTCTGTTTAAAGAAAGGCTTGGCTTCCCCCTGCATCATATGTACTCTCTATATTTTATAACCGATCATATTGTCCTCTTTGCTTTGGCTGCTAAGAAGGTCAAGGGCCAAATTTTAGCTTATCTCTATTGGCTAATAGAGATATATTAGCCAATATATCTCTATTGGCTATAGTTTATGTGTGAATGACACATGGAGGTCTTATATTTTATGTGTGAATGACACTGAAACTTTATTATTTTTCTGTTTGTAATCATATTTTTGCTTTGCTCTTACTCCTGCAAATATTTCTCTTAAATCTTTTTGTATCATATGCTTTTTAAAAAATGGTTTTATTATTTTTTTGAGAACTCTTTTTTAAAATATTTATTTATTTATTTATTTATTTACTGAGATAGAGGGGAAAGGAGGGAGAAAGAGAGGAAGAGTAGCATCAATGTGTGGTTGCCTCTTGTGCAGCCCCGACTGGGGACCTGGGCTGCAACCCAGGCATGTGCCCTGACTAGGAATCAAACCAGCAGCCCTTTGGTTCTCAGGCCAGTGCTCAATCCATGGTATTTTTTTTTTGTTTTGTTTTGTTTTGTTTTTGTTGTTGTTGTTTGTTTGTTTTTGCTTTTGTAAAATATCAAAGTAGTTGATGGAACAAGGTTTGGGTGGAAAGAGACCAGTTAGGCTAAGGAATTTGTCTCAGTTACACAGGTCTGAATAGGGTTGAAAAATTTTCTTTGTTTCATCTTTTTCCAGATGTTTTGACTTGAGTTGCGACATCTGCTAAAACTAGTTTACCTTGGGATTTTTCTTTGGCAGGGATCGTGTACCTCGCTAGTGTCTATTAGCTTTTACTCCGCCCGGGAGGTTTGGGGTGCTGAGCTATCTGCGTCCATCAAGTCCCACCCAGGGACAGAGGTAAGGAAGAAGCCCCTCTAGCGGCTTCTGTGCTGTGGCCCGGAGTTGACCATCTTCACAGTTACGGTTCCACCGTCACTCTGTCATAGTCTGAGCTGCTCCGTCAGGGCTCCTCCTTGGAGACGTCCCCGTCTGCAGTAGCCTCTGCATGGTCCCGAGGTTGTGGCGAGAAAGGACCTATATACCTATCTCTCAGGCAGAGCACAGAAGAGCAGGGAAGCGGTGGTCTGCCTCAGATCTCAGAAGCCCCATGTAGGAACCTGTGAAATACACTGCCTGGGATATACCCTCACTTCAGCCCCAAGCAAGAATCGTCTGTTTGGGTCTGGCTGTTAGCAGTCACCTTCATTTTTCACTTGCCGCCAGTCACTGTCACTTTCTCCAGACGCCCGTGGGGAGTCTGTCCTCAAAAACTCCACAGAGAAGGAGGTTCCATCATGCATAGGCTCCTAATCTTTGTGGAGGGGAGACATCTATGTGTTGTTTTTGACACTGTCGTTTCTCTCCCTTTTATTTAAAAATGTCACGTGACCTTTAAAATCATTGTAATTCTTTTGTGAGTTTATCACCTCTTTCCCATAAACACAGAGCTGGGAAAAACTGAACAGACAGGGTAGATGCAATAAAACAGGGCCTAAGTATGAACGCGAGGATGAGTTCCAGTTTGAACAACCTACTCGGGAAGTTCTTCCCTACCTCTAACCACTGTCCTCTCCGTTGCATTCTATCCTGTTTCCTCTAGGTCTTTCCTTAGAGAACATGAGCACCATACTAATACCCAGATAATTAGAAATACAGCCAACTTTCTGTTGATTATAAGTAGATTATGTTGCAGTTCATCTCTGGCAAATCTTGCTTTCGTCTCTTGGTTAACATCTCTGTTGGTTACTTAATTTCTTTATTGCTTTTATAACCGTTGCCATCTGCTCCTGAAATTGGGATTCAACAGGAACTAGAATGCTGAAGCTTTCAAAATGAAAATGATGATTCTGAGGCCAATGAGACCCGGAAAGGTAGCGGTCTTAGCGGAAAGAGACTGTGCTTAACCTGACCAGAGGTTATTTAGAGTCAGGTTGGCCTTAGCCATCACCTGATCATCTTTCACTAGGTTGATCGAGGAGGAAGTCAAGACTGGGATCAGGTTTAAGTCTTGTCAGATGTCACAGAGCTTCTTGGAGGAAGCTCTGATACTAGGATTCCAGTCTGGATATCTTTGTAGCCTATCCCAATTCTTACTCATCAGTCTGAAAGGTGAAATAGCTCATTTTCTACATGGAATGTGTGGCTGGGCAGAATTGCATCTTGGGGCAGGGCTGAAAAATGGGATCGCTCTTCGCTTCCCAGCTCCCCTGGAATTTTGTCTTTATGGTGCAATTTCATGACTTTGTGTGCAGCATCATGAATAACGAGGACATCAGCTATCCCCATAAGGAAAAGCAAGCCGAACCACAGACGGCAACACATAGACTCCAAAGTAATTTAACACACAGAAATTATTTCATATTTATCTGATGTTTGGATTGCCTTGGTGAGGAGTCTCGAATTTCTGTGGTCGATAAGGAATTGGTGTTATTTATGCCTTCATGTAGGAGTCAGAATATGTGCGACATCCTCAGCATCTGGACCAAGTCCAGTCTGTATTTTTTTTCCCCATCTGCTCCCAGTATTTTAAGTAAAAATGTTTGTATCTGCATCCCCCAAGCCGTGTTGTAAATTGTAAATCATGCCATTATATCTGGTAAAACCACAATGTCAAGCAACAATTCGCAAACCCACAAAGATTCTCCAGAGTAATTTTCTTGTTCTCGTTGATCAATTTTATATTTTCCCCTTGGCCATAGGCACACATTAAATGGCACTAATTCAGTGAGAAAACTCATAAGGGATAATATTTCAAGTGGTGCAAATGGCAAGGATGTCTTTACAAGTATCTATTTTGTAATTGCCTCTGCACTCTACCTAGATCTGCTCTTCACTGTTTCAGCTGAGTGAAATGGGTGCAGAAATGGGGAGGGGAGGAGGGAGCAGGGAAACGAGGAGAGTGTTCCAGTGAAATGAGGGGTAAACACAGGGAAATCTCAAGTCAAAAACTGTGCGGCTGCAATTATTTCTTCTGGTGAGGGGATTTATTATCTGACCTGGGGAGCTGACAGGTGGGTGAGCCAGCTCGTGCCGGCTGATCAGGGTGGGCGCCCACCACAGGACACCTTCCACCCATACCTTGGTGGAGAACTTTATCTAGGCCATTGACATCTTTACAAATTTTTATTTTTTAAAAGAGGTTTTATTTATTATTATTTCTAGAGATTGTGGAAGAGAGAGAGGCAGAGAGGGAAAGAAGCATCAATGTATGGTTGCCAGCTGCAGACCTGGCTGGAGACCTGGCTTGCAACCCGGTTATGTTGCCCTGGCTGGGAATCGAACCAGCGACCTTTGGAGTCTTTACAAATTTTTAAATGATAATCTTTAGTAAAATTTCAAGTTCATTTAAAACATATATACATACATATATTAAATTCACGCACAACATGTATACATAATTCATAGTTATACAAGATGGTTGTTTTTCATAAACTAAACACGCCTGTGTAGTAACCACCACACACATGAAGAGGCAGAACCTTCTCAGCTCAGCTGCTTGGAATGTCCCCTCTTTCCCCCTTCTGAGCATCACCTGCTCTTCACCAGAGGTCATTGCCATTCTGACTTCTGTCATCACTCATCATCCAGCATGTCCTCCTTTGTGGGGATTTTGCTTATTTTTTATTCAATGAGCATTATGTTTGCACAATTCATGTTTCATGCAAAATATGGCAGTATTTTGTTCATTTTCCTTACTCTGTTGCAATCCATTTGCGTGTGTCCGTGTATTATCTCTTGCTCATCCATTCTACGACTGCCAGGCATCTGCATTGTTTCAAGTTTTAGGCTTTTATGAATAATGATGTTGTGGACATTTGTGTACATGTCTTTTGGTGCACATTGTGTGCATACAACGGGCATATTACCAGGGTGGAATTACTGATGTATGGGGATTATATGTGTTCAGATTAGTGGATTGCCAAGTAATTTTTCCAAAGTGGTTGAACCAATGTTTACTCCCCCCATCAGTATATAGAATTCCAATTGTTTGACACCCTTACTAACATTTAGTATTATCAGTTTTATTTACAATTTTAACCATGTTGAAGTGGGGGAGGATGTACTATATTTCACTGAAGTTTTAATTTTCATTTCTCTGACAATGATAATGACCACTGAATATTCTCTTTTTAAAGGTCCTAGAACAAGCCTTTGCCTATTTTTTTTTGTTTGCCTATTTTTTAAAATTGGATTCTTCATTCTTCTTTTTTAACTTACTGATTTTTATGTATTCTGGACGCATCAAACACATACATTTATTAATATTTATATATCAAATATCTTTCCCCTCTCTTGCCTTTCCACTTTCTTAATGGTATACTTCAATGAGCTTTAATTCTTCATTTTAATGAAATAGAGTTTACTTCAGTCATCTTTTATGACTGGGTTTTGCCTTTAGTTCAAGAACTCTACCCATATTCAACATCATGTATATATTCTCTTGCTTTATCTCGTAAAACTGCACTATCTGATACTGTAACCACTTGCCTCACTCATTTAGCAGCTTATCTCTTAACAGCTTTATTGACGTATAATTAACATACAATAAACTACACATTTTAAAACATACAATTGGGTAAGTTTTGACAGATGTACAACCACAATCAAGGTAAACACATCAATCACCCCCAAAGTTTCCTTGTGCCCCTTTCCAAAGACTCCCTCCCACCCTTCTCCCTGTCTTTAGGCAGCATCTGATCTGTTTTCTGTAGCTATAGCTTGTATGTTCTAGAATTTTATATACAGCATGTACTCTGCCTTTCTGGGTGTCTGTGTGTGTGTGGCCTTTTTCAGCATCATTATTTTAGAGATTTATCATGTTGAGTGTATCAATATTTTACTCCTTTTTATAGCTGGATTATATTCCATTGTATGGATATACTACAATTTATTTATCCATTCACCTATTGATGAACATCTGGGATGTTTGCAGCTTTGAGCCATTATAAATACAGCCACTGTGAAAACATCGTTAGTGCTTATTTCTGCCATAACAAATGATCTCAAACCTAATGGCATAAAACAATGTAGTTTCAGTGTCTTACAGTTCTGTAGGTCAGAAGTCTGATAGGAGTCTCACTGAGCTGTAATCAACATATCAGCAGGGCTGAGCTCCTTTCTAGAGACTCTAGAGGAGAATCCATGTCCTGGCCTTTTCCAGTTGCTTGAGGCTATTCGTAATCCTCGGTAAATGAGTAAGCGCTGTGCTCTGTACCTGCAGGATGGGCCAACATTCCTTGAAATGAAGAGACAGAAGTTGTTGGTCCTAGATAGGAAGGGTGGTGTTGCCCAGGGAAGCAAGGTTTTGATGCTCTTTGAGTAGTAGGGAGAAAAATTAGAATTAAGCCCCCCCAAACAATCCTAACTATATTTAAAGACAATAAGCTGGGCTAGATGTGACCTTGAAGATGTCTTTAACCCATCCATAAAAACGACATCATGGAAGCAAGAACATTACTTGTTGCTCATGCAACAACTCCCGATAGAACAGCAAAGTTTGGCATTTCCCAGTCCTGTTTGGGTTGGGGGCAGCTAATGGCCTTGAGATGACATGCAGTGTTTTTGATATTTTCCCCATGTAAAAATTGCTGGCATTAATTAGGACGATGCCCATTCACCTTGACTTTCATTAGTTGATGCTTCCCACATGCCTAGAATAGGGCCTGGTGGCTGGTAGATGCTCCATGACAACTGCTGCGTGAGTGAAGTATCTTGTTCACAGTGGCTCCACTGTGTGGGTGGGTGAGGGGGCCCTAGATCCAGCTATTGGATCTCCTCTTTTTACAAGCGAGGAAACTGAGGCCTAGAGAAGAAAAGGTCACTCAGCTTAGCTAAAAGTCAAGTTATGAGAGGGACTCCTTTTTCTCTGTCCATAAACCATCACGTTCGCTGTCCCTCCCAAGACGACTGCCTTCTTGTGTGATTGTGTGGGGTCAGTCATTGGGAGGCTGACCCTGGGCAAGGGGTGCCTGTCGTTGGGACACTGTGGTCCCTGAGGGTTAATGGACTGGACATGGGCATGAAAAATGCACATTGTGGACAAATTCATCAAAGCCGTAAGAACCTGAGTCTCATTCTGAATGTCAGCCAATTCAATATACTTTTCTCCATGGAAGGAAGGGCAGTGGCTTGGAGCTTGGGGAGGCGCACGGCAAGGTCAAGCTGGCTGTCGCTCTCTTGAGGAACAGACTCTCCCCTGGGGGAGGAACAGGCGAGCCACGGGACTCTGAGGTTGTTGCGGTAGCCACACCCTGGTTATTGTGGACCAGCCCTTCTCCCGGGAAGGGGGCCTGAGAAGCGACAGAAGGCAGAGTTGCTGCAGGCCGACTGCCGAGGGGCCTGTTTCTGGCTGCCAGGGCCTGGTAGCCCTTCGCATTCACCGTGCACAAAGCCCTCCCAAGCCTTTCCTAATGGGAGGTGTTATCTCCACTTTCCAGACCCAGAAGCCATGCAGAGGGGCCGCTGGGCCTGGCCACCCCCACGCCTCCTCCCACCTTGGCCGGCGGAGGGCGAGTCGGTGGTGGCGGCAGGTCCTGTGCTTCCAAAGCTGAGCTTTATCTCCCGGCCCTGCTGCCTCTTGGAGCCTTCTGGAGAGGACTGCGCTCGGAAACGAGCCTCGTTCCAGACTTGGGAGCCCGGGCTTTAAGGGCCCGGGTGGCTTTCCACCCGGCTTCCAGCCCCCGCCATTCCTCATGTCTTCCCCTCACAGGGCTTTCCGGCTGCCAGGGGACCCGTGAGTGCTGGACTGGCTTCGGTGCGTTTGTGCAGGCCTTTGCCTGCACCCCAGGTTTGCCTTTGCTCCGTCCTTTATTGCCCTCCTGGAGTTATTTCAATGGAACCGTATAGATCCCGGACATAAATACATAGATTAGGGTTTCACACTTACATACTTGGTATATAATATCTGTCATCGGTATAGCCTCTTTCTCATATGCATTCATTCACTCCTTGACCCATCCCCAAAGTTGGCACATAGCTCCTATGTGCCAAGCACTCTGCTAGCTAGTGTCTGAAGGACTGCTGCCCCTAAGACAGTTGGGGAAATAGACATTTGTCGGGAGGGACTACATGTTTCTCTGGACCATGCAAGTCACAGGACAGGTAGGGATTAGAATGCAGATAAAGCTTTTACTCTGAGCTCAGGCCTCGAGTCCCCGCCAGCACCCTCTGTGCGCTTCATGAGGGAGGAGGAGGAGGGACGTATAATCCCATCTTCTGTAGGCTGTGTGGCTTCCTGGAATGGTGAAACGTGCCAGCTCCTTCCTGGTCAGGGGCTGGGCAGCGATGCTCCTGCCCCCTTGCGGGCAGGGACTGGGCCTCTCTGGGGTGCTTCTCACTGGCACCTACAAGGGTCTCTCTTCTCTGACTGGCTTTGGTTTTGGGCACTGAGGCTGACTGTCCAGGGGGACAGTGTCCTCTAATTTGTAGCAGACACCCCTCCTCAGTAGGTAGGCTGCCCAGTGTGAGCCATGACCAGCACTGTACCCCACAGTATCTTGGGGCAGCTTCAGCAGCTGGTTCCCAGTGTTCTCCGCCTACCCAGCGCCCCTCCTGCCCACTGCCCTCTCCCTGGGAACATGTGAACATAGCCAGTGACCCGCGGGATTTAAATCAAACAGATTGGTGTCTGAACCTAGCTCTGCCACATGTTGGCATTCAGACACCCGGCAAATTCACTAATTCAACTATACAGTGGGAGAGGAAAACCACCTCCTTATATTAGTCAGGGTTCTCTGGAGAAATAGCACCACTACTATATTTTTATTTATTTGTTTTAAGGAACTGACCGACACAACTGTGGGAGCTGTCTGGCTCCACCCCTGTTGCAGGCTGAAAACTCAGGCAGGAGTTGACGTTGCAGTCTTGAGGCAGAATTTTTTCTTTGGGAAACCTCAGATTTTGCTCTTATGGCCTTCAACTGATGAGATGAGAATCACCACGTTATCCACAACAGTCTTCTTCACCCAAGTCAAACGATTTTAGATGTTAAACAGGTCAATAAAATGCCTTTGCAGAAACTTCTCGATGAGGGTTTTACCAAGTACTTAGCCAACTTGACACATGAGACTATCACATCCTCTCCCAGCAGAGAGATGAGGATTCAGTATAAAATGATGGACGCAAAGTGCTGAGTCTAGAACCCGGCACAGGGTAAGCGTTATTCATTACTGGTGTTATAACTACTGCTGTTATGTGTATTTTCTACTGTGTTGGTCTGCTAATGATTCAACAAAAGCCGTGAGCTTTGTTCCAAGGTATTTGCTACTCTGACACATCGTATACAGGCTGATGTTGGCAGTGAGAACTGAGTGTGCACTCTGGGAACTTGGACTGTACCAAACAGAAGGTCCTGGGGGCAAGCATTTGCCTGGTTTACACATAGCTCAAAGTAAGTGCCTCATATAGACAAAGAAATGAATGTATCAGTGCTTGTGACTGTGGCTGTCCAATGCACATATAATACAAGCCTCACGTGCAACGTTTTTCTAGTAGCCACATTCAAGGAAAAAATAAAAAAAGATACTGCCGAGGCTCTGTGGCTCATTTGGTTGGAGCATCATCCTGTAATCCAAAAGGCTGTGGGTTCGATTCTCCATTAGGTCACATACCTAGGTTGTGGGTTTGATCCCTGGTTGGGGTGCATACAGGAGGCAACTGACCAATGTTTCTCTCTCTCTTTCTCCCCTCTTCTCTCTAAAAGTCAGTAAACATATCCTCAGGTGAGGTTTTAAAAATGATACTGATATCCAAAATATTATTGTAAATAGAATCAATATAAAAATTATAATTAGACATTTTATATTTTGTTTTTACACCAAGTCTTCAAAATCTGGCATGTGTGTTACACTTACTTCCTGTGTCTCTTTGGCCTGGTCACATGTCAAGGGCTCAGTGGCCACAAATGGCTAGTGGCTACCTTAATCCGCTGGCATGGTCTTAGAGGGGCATCTCTGCAAATTGAGTTCCTGAATAATTGCATCCTAACCACTAGGGCTGGGCATAGGGTGGGTGGCATGTCGACAGCCTTACTCTAGAGCATCCAGGACTGGGGTTTGCTGGCTTATCCCTGCCCGGTTCTCAGTAAGGTACAGTAGGAGCCAAAATGGTGAGCAAGTCTTTAGAGCATTTCATAACAATTTGATGATAGTAACTTTACATCCATTGCATCTACTAATAAAAACATAGATATAGGGGTTATATTTTGTGTTTGCCTTTAATTTGATTTTTCCATAAATGTGCTTGTATTTTATGAAACTGCCTGAGAGAGTGGAAGTAAATAAGAACCAGTCCTTGACCAGGGCTAGTTTGAGAAGCACTGCTCTGAATCACTCAGGCACAGTCCCTGGGCTGGGGAATTTGTGTTTCAACACACGGTTGACAGGCAGTTTTATACAAAAATTCATATAAGTGCTAACACGAGTTAACCCATTCTCTGTCAACAACATTTGGGTTTGAAAACACAAATTTTTTCGTGACTGGTGAA